>JAPPVO010000036.1:31135496-31340624 GCA_030407325.1 Camellia japonica | reverse complement strand
AACATATGCTGAATCATCACTGATTTGTAGTTTTTATTCAGAACCCAATGGCCGGTGAGTTGGCATTCATGGTTTGGCATAGTTGTATTATCAGGACTGGCCTTTTTAGTTTTTTGGCTTTTTGCACTGTTAAGTCTATTTTCAAACAGTTTTTACTTGGTGTTCAAAAAAAATCTGTAAGTCACGTTCGTTATTCACAACACCAACAAAGACGAGGAAGAGATGTTCCTATTTTCCCATCACTTTTTCTGTTTTTTCTTTTATTCCTTTTGTGACCTTGTGGTTTCACTTTGGTCTGTGATCTTTTACTTGGTATGCGATAGACAACGGCAGGGCTTTCTGCTTATTTTGCACTTTATGGCCAGTTTGTTTTTAGAGATTGGATTATAGAAGTTGAGTAAAGTAGGATATATAAATATCATGTTTTTTTAATTATGAGATTCTAGCCTAGTTGGCTAACCTTTTTGTTATTAAGTCTCTCCTAAGGAGGAAGATCTTGGGTTTCACTCTTAAGAGTATAATGGCAGGGTAAGATTTTGTTGCAAAGTGTATGAGTGTGAGTTTTAACTATCCGAGATGTTAATTTAATAACTAACCACGGACTTTTGCCAATAAAAAAAAAAAAAATCATGTTTGTTTAAAAAATTATTCAGTGTGTTTGGTTTGAGTTTTCTGGATTAATTTTTTTGAAAACTGACTTTTTTGATTTTCGTATTTTTTTGTTTTTAGTGAATATTTTTTAAATTTTAAACATTTTTTTTTTTACTTTTTTAGATGCACCTTACTTAGATGTATCTAAAAAGTAGAAAATTTGTGAAAAAATATTTTAAAAAATTAATAAATACATAAAAATACAAAAAATGTACTGAATTCTTGTATTTTTTTTATATTTTTGGTATTTAGTGAATTTTTAAAAGATTTTTTTTACAATTTTTTTACTTTTTAGGTGTATTTATGTTAGGTGTGTCTAAAAAGTAAAAAAAAAATAGCTTAAAATATTAAAAAAATTCAGTAAAAACAAAAAAACACGAAAAATAAAAAAATAAAATTTTCTGAAAAGTGTTTTTTGAAAAGTGGAAACAAGCAAGGTATTAGGATTAATAGTTTGCTAAGATACAGCAGCATTCCCATCCTCAGGTGCAGTCATCACAGCAACCTCAGGTGCAGTCATCACAGCAACCTCAGGTGCAGTCATCACAGCAGCTAGAGGCAGAGTTGAAGTCTCAGTTTAATAAGAAGTTAGCATTCACATCTGATGTATCACAGCCCTGTTCTTCTAAATATTCTTCAGAAAATATCTGTAACAAATATAACTACAGCTGTAATGTTTGTTAATTAGTTAATCAAGTTAGTTAGTTAGTTAGCTGAGTTAGTTAGCTATTTTGTTTTTGTTTATAAATATCTTTGAGCAGTGTATTTGTTTGATATGGAATGAAATAGAAATAGTCTCTTATTCTTGTCATGGTATCAGAGCCTTCTTAAGCTCTTCCGAGCATTCTTCAAGAGTCATCCATGGCAGATCCTGTGTCTTTACCTTCCAGTCTTCAGTCTCTTCTGTCCAACTTTGGTTCTCTCATCACTGTTAAACTTGATTCCACAAATTTTTTGATTTGGCGAAATCAACTTCATAATATTCTTCGAGCTACAGGTCTTCTTGGCTATGTGACAGGTGCAATCCCTTGTCCTCCATCTGAAATTACTGATGCATCCGGAAAATCTGTTTCCAATCCTGCATATCTTCAATGGGAAGCCATTGATGCAAATCTGCTCACATGTTTAACTGCAACTTTATCTTCATCAGTATATTCCTCTGTTCTTCATCTCCACAGTAGTTCTCAAGTTTGGCAAACTCTAGAGAAAAAATTTACTTCTGTCTCTCGATCTCATATTCATCAACTGAAGAACAAGCTTCATACCATTCGAAAACAATCTTCTTCAATTGACTGCTATCTTTCACAGATCAAAACAGTTTCAGACCAGTTAGCTTTGTCTGGTGCAAAGGTTGAGGATGAAGATCTTATTCTTCTTACCTTAAATGGCTTACCAGACGAATATGATGCCTTCAAAACTTCCATTCGCACCAGAGCCAGTGGTGTCTCTATGGAAGAATTATGTTCCTTACTTGGCTCAGAAGAAATTCACATTGAAAGCAAGATCAAGCATTCTTCCAAATCTGATTTACATGTTGCTTATTCAGCACCTAAAGGTTCTACTTCTGGTTCTGTTTTTGAAGGACAACAATCCATTCTTGGACCTCATCCTACTTCTGCTGGTAGATCTTCATACAGAGGAGGTAGAAGTGGTAGGTTTTTTCGTGGTAACAGATCTCATCATCGCTTTTCTAATAATCAATCCAGAGGATCAGCCTCTTCTGGTTTTTCTAACAATCAGTCCAGAACATTAGTCTATTCTGGTTCTGCTTCTTCTATCTGCCAGATCTGTGGCAAATCTGGTCATCTTGCATTGGACTGTTGGTATAGGCTTGATCCACAATATCAACCTTCAGCACCTCCCAAGGCCTATGCTGCTGAAATAGCTTCTTCCTCATCAGATTCTCCTGTTCCACCTTGGTATCTTGATTCAGGAGCAACAACTCATCTTACACATGATTTGACCAATCTTCAGCAGTATCAAGCCTATCAAGGCTCAGATCAGGTTACAGTAGGCAATGGCTCAGGTTTACCTATTCAACATGTTGGAAGTGGTATTCTTCCTACATCTCAATTTTCTTTTCATCTGTCTAATCTTTTGCATGTTCCTTCTATATCATCCAATCTGTTATCCGTTCATCAATTAACCAAAGATCACAACTGTCGTGTTATTTTTTATTCTGATTCTTTTGTCATTCAGGACAAATACACAAAACAGATTCTGCATAAAGGCTCACACATCAATGGCCTTTATCAGTTGTTTCCCACTTCTTCTATCTGTCCTAAGCAACCACAGGTTTTTCAGTCATCCACTGGTTCAGTCTCTCCAATCTCTGATTTGCTGTGGCATCAAAGATTGGGTCACCCTTCTATTTCCAAGCTTCAACATCTGGCAGCTCATCTTCCAAATAAAAAGAATTTTAATAAAGTCATAGATTGTACTGACTGCTATGTGTCAAAGAGTCATAGACTTCCTTTCAAATTGTCTTGCTCTTCTAGTGATAGTCCTTTTTCTCTTGTACATGCTGATGTATGGGGGCCTTTTACTGTTAATAATGCTCCTTTTCGATTTTATGTTTTGTTTGTTGATGATTGTAGTAGATTCACTTGGATCTATCCCTTACATTTTAAAAGTGAAGTCTATGAAAAGTTGCTTGAGTTTAAAGCCTATGCTGAAAATCAATTTCATACTTCTCTTAAAATTTTAAGAACTGATGGAGGGACTGAATTTGTAAACCAAAAGGTTGCTTCTCTTTTCTCTTCCCATGGTATTATTCATCAAACCAGTTGTCCTTATACACAAGCACAGAATGGTGTAGCTGAGAGAAAGCATCGGCATATCACTGAAACTGCTATTACTCTGCTTCATCAATCTTCTCTACCTTTGACATATTGGTTTGATGCTGTTGCTACTGCCGTTTTTCTCATCAATAGAATGCCTAGTTCTGTTCTGTCTCATCAATCTCCATTTCAGATTTTGTTTCAAACACTTCCAGATTTTTCTTTCTTCAAAGTCTTTGGTTGCCAGTGCTTTCCTTGGTTAAAGCCATATACCACTCACAAGCTTCAACCTAAGTCCTTATCTTGTGTCTTTTTAGGGTATCATCCTACTACCAAAGGCTATAGGTGTTTAGATCCTATTAGTGGCAAAATATTTGTTTCTAGGCATGTCATCTTCAATGAAACCTGCTTTCCTTTTTCTTCTCCTGATCTTTCTTCTTCATCTTCCACTAGCTCTCTGTCTCAGATTCATACTTTCTTCTGGCCTTCTTCTTCTCTTTCTTCTGATTCTCTTACAGCTTCACCTACATCTTCTCCTTCTTCTTCTCATGCTGCTTCCACATCTCCTTCTTCTCATCATAATAGTCCTATTAATTCTAAGTCTCCAACAGCCTCCTCACCTCTGAATTTTCCTCCTCCTTCTCATGACATGCCTATTCATTCTATCTCCATTGATCTTCCTCCACCTTCTGGTTTGCCTTCTAACCTGGTTCCTTCTTTGGCTTCCTCTAATGTTCATCCCATGCTTACTCGTTCCAAAACAAAGTCTCCTCTGTGTCTTACAGTCACTACATCTTCTTATCTTCACACTGAACCTCCTACTGTTCAAGCTGCCTTAGGTTCTCCTGTGTGGCTTACTGCTATGCAGGATGAATTTCAAGCTTTGCAGCAACAAGACACTTGGGATCTTGTGTCTCTTCCTCCTCATAAAATAGCAATTGGTTGTAAATGGGTGTATAGAATCAAAAGAAATTCTGATGGTTCTGTGGCAAGATATAAAGCTAGATTGGTGGCAAAGGGATATCTTCAACAAGAAGGTGTTGATTTCCATGAAACTTTTAGCCCTGTGGCTAAGCAGCCTACAATTCGGATTTTTCTTTGTTTGGCTCTCCATTTTAATTGGCCTATTCATCAATTAGACATATCTAATGCCTTTCTTCATGGCACATTAGATGAGGAAGTGTATATGTTACAACCTCCAGGTTTTATTCAGTCTTCCAATCAAGTGTGCAAACTCAAGAAAGCCTTGTATGGACTTAAACAAGCTCCTCGAGCTTGGTATTCTACTTTTTCTAAATTTCTCATTTCTCAAGGCTTTGTTAATAGTCATTCAGATTCTTCTCTGTTTGTTCAACACACTTCCAGCAGCTTGCTTATTCTTGTTGTCTATGTTGATGACATTCTTGTCACTGGTAGTGATCCTCTTCTTCTTGCACAATTTATTCAGCATATGCATACAGTGTTCTCCATGAAGGAGTTGGGGACTGTGTCCTATTTCTTGGGCATCTCCATTCAAGACTTATCTCATGGTTACTTCTTATCTCAAACTAAGTATGCTACTGAGCTGCTTCACAAAGCTGGTTTAACTGATTGTAAACCTTGTTCAACTCCCTTAGCTATCAAGACTTCTTATTCACCTTCTTCTTCTTCTTCAGATGCACTTCCATTTTCTAATCCTTCTTTGTATAGAAGTCTTGTTGGTGGTCTCCAGTACCTGACTATTACCAGACCTGATTTAGCATTAGCTGTTAACCAAGCATGTCAGCATATGCATCTGCCCACAAATGCTGATTTTCAAGCTGTCAAACGCTTGTTGAGATATGTGAAGGGTACTCTTCACTTTACTGCTGGTCCCTTATCTCTCCATGCTTTTTCTGATTCAAACTGGGCTGGTGATAGTCTTGATCGCAGGTCCACTTCCGGTTACTGTGTCTATTTGGGTTCTAATCTAATTTCATGGAGTGCTAAGAAACAACCTATTGTTTCTAGATCATCTACTGAGGCAGAGTACAGAGCATTAGCTAATGCCACTGCTGAATTAACCTGGCTGCAGCAGCTGCTCAAAGATATGCATATGTTTCCATCTTCTGTTCCTGAGCTCTGGTGTGACAAAATGATTACTTTGAACTATGTTCCTACAACAAATCAGGTGGCTGACATCTTCACCAAACCTCTTTCTACCTCTCGGTTTCTTTATTTGAAAGACAAGCTTCTTGTGCAGCCTTGCCCTCTCAGCTTGCAGGGGAGTGCTAAGATACAGCAGCATTCCCATCCTCAAGTGCAGTCATCACAGCAGCCTCAGGTGCAGTCATCACAGCAGCTAGAGGCAGAGTTGAAGTCTCAGTTTAATAAGAAGTCAGCATTCACATCTGATGTATCACAGCCCTGTTCTTCTAAATATTCTTCAGAAAATATCTGTAACAAATATAACTACAGCTGTAATGTTTGTTAATTAGTTAATCAAGTTAGTTAGTTAGTTAGCTATTTTGTTTTTGTTTATAAATATCTTTGAGCAGTGTATTTGTTTGATATGGAATGAAATAGAAATAGTCTCTTATTCTTGTCATAGTTCCATGGAACTGAAATCCCTCTAAGGAGATAGCAATCACTGGGGAGGTAGGGCTGAAAATGAGTCAAGTCGAGCTTTTGAGTGTTCTAACTTATTTATTAAGAATTATTCGAGCTTAAATAATCGAATTTGAGTTTGGCTCGAGCTCAACATAAATGAGCCGAGGTCAAGCTCAAGCTTGGAAAAAAAATTAAACTTAAATTAATTTACTTAGGTCTCGTTTGGCAACTACATGTTTTAGTCAAAAAGTCACTAAAAGTTGTCACATTACTCTCTCTACTTTTCTGCACATCTTTTCGTAAAAAGTAAAAAAATTACTAAAATAACTTATTCTCAAACGAAGCCTTATTAAGATAAAAATACAAAATTATGAGTAAAATATACAATAATACTTATATTAATAATAAATTTTATCAATCAAATATGTAAATTTACACAAACATCAAACATAAATAGAAAAATAAATATATTATTGAAAATTTATTAGATATATTATTAAAAATAAATATTTATTTATTTATTCTTATATTCACGAGCCTTATCTAGCCAAACTTAGGGCTACTCGAGCATTGCTCAATTAATAAACAAGCCTTATCGAGCTCAAGTTGTCCATGAACAACTTGGTTCCTTTGCAGTCCTAAAGGCGATGACATTGAAGTGATGCTTTTGCACTCCAAAATTTAGGTTGGGAACGCCAACTTGATTTTTTTTTATTAATATTATATCCCTATTTAAATGGATTAAAAAGTAGGGAGACTTATTTATAAGTCCTTTTTCAGACACTTATGGTAGGTTAAGTCCTGTGTAATTTCTTATAGAGTCTCAAGTCCTATTTAGATATGAATGTATTCCACAAGATCCTACATAAACATAACGTGACGTGACACTTACATAAACGTAATGTAATGTGACACCTATATAAACGTAACGTAACGTGACACCTACATAAACGTAACGTGACACCTACATAAACGTAACGTAACGTGTCATGTTACGTTTCGCAAACTTAATAAGTTTTTATTTTTTAAAATTGAATGTAAAAATGTTGCTAGTTTATATTAGTGTCACGTTACGTTTCATATAAATATGATCTATGGTAACATCCAATTTCCTATGAATGTTATCATAGATCATAGGTGTCACGTTATGTTTATGTAGGTGTCACGTTATGTTACGTTTATGTAGATATGATCTATGGTAACATTCAATTTCCTAGGAAATTGAATGTTACCATAGATCATAGGTGTCACGTTACGTTTATGTAGATGTCACGTTACGTTACGTTTATGTAGATATGATCTATGGTAACATGCAATTTCCTATATAAAAAATTGCATGTTACCATAGATCATATGTGTCACGTTACGTTTATGTAGGTGTCACATTACGTTACGTTACGTTTATATAGATATGATCTATGATAACATTCAATTTCCTATATATGGTTTTACTATTGTTTATGATATTAACAACTAATATTGAGGGTAAATGTGTTAACAAACTTCCCACAAGACTTATGGGAGCATAAGTTTTTTAGTAGGACCATATGTAGCATAAGTCTCCCTAATAGGACTTATAAATAATTTTTCCTAAAAAGTATTCAATAATTCAGTACCGAACAGATTAGATTTATTCGGAAACTTGTTTTCGTTGTTATAGAAGAATACATTTAGAAATTTAAAAGGTAATAACTTTGAAATGTGAAATATATTACCATAATAATTAAAAAGTCAATAATTAAATTAAAGTGAAAGGACCAATGATTTTATGACACATTTATTTTTATATTTTATTAATTCAAAAATCTAAAAAAATTGAATTGAGGGTTTTAATTTCATTGACCCAACAACATTTTTGCTTATTATATAATATAAATAAAAACGTTGTTGTTCATTCAAGGTTCAAACTCTATTTTTCATAAATTTTTGAATTAAAAAATTATAAAAATATATTTGTCTATAAACTATTGGCCATTTGATCAATATGGTAATATATTTAAACATTTAAACTTAACTTTTATGAAACATTTAAACTTAACTTTTATGAAACATTTTATATGATCAAACTTTTTTATGTTTCAAAATATTAAAATCATACCATTTATTGATCAATAAGGTAATATATTCCTTAAAATAATAAATTATTAAAAAATTATATATGAAAATACATGTTATCAAATGATAAAATTTAATAATATTATATTATAATATTTTAAGCTCTTTAGTTATATTAAAAGTTCTTTCTTGTTTATTATTATCTTATTTTCATTTAATTTAAATATTTTTGTTAATCACTATGGTAAGTTTTTTAGTTTTATTTAATTATAATCATCAATCTCTAATGAGCAATATCTTACTATAATTTATATAATAGAAAGCATACATGTCTTGAAATTATCACTTTATTTTTTACTGACAAATTAAACTATAATTATGATTTGTGAAGGATATTTTTTTCAAATCTAATATTATTATCTATATATTAACGCAAATAACTTTTATCCAAAATGTTTTAACAGCTTCAAAATATTAATTTCAATTTATAAAAATTAATAAATACATATCGCATAAAATTATTAACCCATCCAAACATATCTAATTTAAAATTTTTAAAAAAAAAAAGTAGATGAAAAGTTTATATGTCAGCTAAATTTAATTTAGACAATAATTGATAGATTTTGGTGCTCAAGTTTAAAATTTAAGAAGAATATGAAAAAATATTTTTTTCATATAAATATTATATAACATAAATGAATTTTTCATAAGAAAATCATTCTAGAAAGATTCTATACATGGTAATATACCTTTTCCTAATTAAATTTTAGTTATTTAAATTTGGAATCTTTAAAAAGAATTTCAAGATAACATTTTAATAATTTATGCTGACCACATTTGATATCGTGATTTAAATGACACTTCATATATATCATATGGAGCCTATCAAATGATATAATGAGTGTCATGTAAGATAACACATCATATAATATCCAAATATGATAATCCTAACATGACTTTAAAAATATTAAAAAAAAAATGTAGGACGAATTACACTAACAGTCCCTATAGTTTGGGGCTCGTGTCACTTTCGTCCCTGATTTTTTAATTGTGATACATTTGACCATAAATTTTGAATCTTATTCCAAATAAGAATAATTGAAGATACTATTACTTAATTTCAAAGGTAAAATCGTTAATTTGATAAAATATAATCTAATTTGACAAAAATAAATGTCAAAAAATATTTTTAAATTTTTAAAAATTATTTCTACCCATCAAAAATAAAATTATGTAAATTGATAAATCTTTTAGACATTTATTATTATTATTTTTTTATCAAATTAATTTTTATTATGTGTTTGAATGATGATATGTAATGGTTGTTTGCATAAATTTTTTCATAATTTTGTAACAATTTTCTGTAAGCCCTTGATAAGTAATTTCTACTAAAATAAACTAACTAATTGTTTTATGAAGCAAGTTTCACCGTACCATATATTGGCCCTGTTTGGTAGAGCTGTGGGAAAGTGCTTATAGCTTATGCCTAAACAGCTTATAGCTTATAACTTTCAGCTTAAGCTGATTTCCAGCTTATTCTCAAAGTATCTCCTGCCCCACTCAAAAAATAAGCTGATTTCTGACTTCCACAAAGCTATAAGCTATAAGTTATAAGCTAAACCAAACACATCAAAATAGCTTAAATTAAGCTGAAAGCTGAAATAAGCTGTAAATAATTTCTGCCAAACAGGAAGATTGTAGTAGAAAACTTTGGGAGATAAGTTTTCAAAAAATATTTTGGGAAGAGAGTTTAGAAATTTTTGTAATTTGTTTGGTTGTATATTTTTAAAATAGTTTTGGAGTTTGAGAGTTTAGGAGTTTGGGATGATTTGATATTTTATTGTAATTGAGTAGATGTATGTGTGAGAAAAAGTAATTGAAAAAGAGAGAAGAGAGAGAAAAAATGATTGATTGATGTGTAGGAAAGAGGAAGTGATTTTGAAAAGCAAACAAAATTTCCAAAAATTTTCTCTAAAATCTTTTTCCCAAAGCCAAACCAAACAAGGCATATTCTTCATACCAACCCACGATCTCCATATGTGACTTGTGGCTTGATCACTGTACCCTTTTTATTTTATTTTATTTTTTAAAATTTTAATTTGGGAATATTTGTTTTATTTGTTGTTTACATATAAGGGGTTGTAGTAGTAGGTGGAGAAGATAAACCATGGATGAAGAGACGCTTAAAAGAATCTCATCTTCTATCAAGAGCTTGCTACACTATTATCTCATGATACATGGCCGCCTGATCCTGTAGATTTTCTGTTGCCGCGTGATCCTGATCCTACAGATTATCCGTGGCCTCGTCATGCTGTACATTGGCCGCCAAATTTTGTCTATGTTTCCGGGAAAAGGTTCCCGGATTTGTTTCCCAAACGCAGAGTTGATGAGACAAGGGTAAAGTAAACAATAATGGATTATTTCAAACAATGGCTCCACCATTGCAGATTAATGTCACCCTGACCATGGCATATATTTGATTGACTGGGCTAAAAATTGTGTTGACACATGTTTTTCATGAAGATCACACAACAGGTTTTGCAAAGTAGGTAGAAGTCGGAAACTATGTTTTAAGTTCGATTTCTGCGACCCCTATTTTTTGAATTTCTTTCATGCTTTTGTTTTTATTTTTATTTTTCTTCTACTTATTTTTTCTTGGTGTGCTCGAAAGTGAAAGGCAACATCACTCTCTCTAACCTAAGGGTGGTTGGCAAGTTGGCAAAGGCTGGGGATTAAGTCCTTAGGTCTCAGGTTCAAAACTCACTTAGGCCAATCTCCTAGGCGTAGCGCAGTTGGTTAGGAAGTTAGTTTCAAGCAGCTTAATCGCATTTGGTGTGGGTTCAATACTTCCCACTGTGCGAGTCCTGACTTAAGCGGAAGTTGTCTTGGGAGATCGGGGCAAAGTCCCAAGTTATAGTCTCCTAACTTAGAACGTACAATAGGACACCTTGGTAATCTCTGTAAGAGGAAGCCCATGCCATAGAGTTAATCGCGAAAAACAGACCAATTCTGGGGAATGAACAAGGTAGAAGGAAGGAAATAATGAGTGAAATTTGGAGATTAAACAAAATGTTGGAATGGACTTAGCTCCAAAAGTCCAGGCTTAATTGGGCATTAAAAGGAGATAGGAACACAAGGTACTTCCACATTATGGCTTCTAACAGGAACAACAAAAATTCCTTGTGCTCAGTTATGGTGAATGGCTCATTGGTTGAGGAACCTATAGAGGTTAGGCATGTGGAGAAGTCTCATTTCATGAATCTCTTCTGTGAAACTTGGGCTGCTAGGCCTAAACTATCTGGCCAATTCAAAAATATTGGAGGTCATTAAATAGCGGATTTGTTGGAAGCAGATTTTACAGAGGAGGAAATCAGAAATGTTATCAAGAATAGTGATGGTAATAAAGCACCTGGGCCTGATGGCTTTAATTTGACCTTTTATAAGAAATGCTGGAGAGTAGTCAAATCCGAGGTAATGCAATTTTTAAGAGAGTTTCACCAAAATGCCTCATTGGTGAGTGGTTTAAATAGCTCCTTTATAGCTCTAATCCCAAAAGTCGATAGCCCATCAAGCCTGAGGGATTATAGGCCCATAAGTCTCATTGGATCCTTGTACAAAATTTTGACTAAAGTCTCAGCAAATAGGATGAAACAAGTGATGCCAAGGATTATTAGTGAGTCTCAATCCGCATTTCTTGGAGGTAGGAATATCCTAGATGGAATCCTCATTGTCAATGAGATTGTTGATGGGTGGAGAAAATCGAACAAGAAAGGTTTGGTGTTGAAATTAGATTTTGAGAAGGCCTATGATTCAGTCAATTGGGAATTCTTATTTAATATGTTATCTAATTTTGGATTTGGTGATAGATAGGTGAGATGGATGAAAAGTTGCGTAACCTCCACTAAAGTGTCAGTTTTAGTGAATGGTTCACCTACTGAGGAATTTTGTCCTCAGAGGGATCTAAGGCAAGGTGACCCATTGTCTCATTTCCTTTTCAATATTGTGGCTAAGGGGTTGAATATCTTGTTGGTAAGGGCTAAGGGGCTAAGGAAATGGGCTTGATAAAAGGGGCCGCCATCGGGAATAATGGGTTAACAGTAACGCATCTGCAATTTGCAGATGATACAATATTGTTTTGCGAAGCTGAGTGGGTGGAAGTGGTGGCCATCAAACGAATTTTGAGATGTTTTGAAATTCTCTCAGGGTTGAAAATTAATTACCATAAGAGTGTGATTGCTGGTATTGGAGTGGATGAAGTGTTGTTGCAGAGTTTTGCCTCTAGATTAAATTGTGCCCTTCAGAGGCTACCTTTTAAGTATCTAGGTCTACCTCTAGGAGCTAATCCTGGTAGGTCAAGCACTTGGAAGCCAATCTTGGACAAGTTTAAACAGAAGTTATCTACATAGAAGAGAAGGTTACTTTCGTTTGCTGGGAGGCTGACTCTAATCAAGTCCGCTATGAGTAACTTGCCTATTTACTACTTGTCATTGTTCAAAATACCAGTGGGGGTGACAAAAGCGATTGATAAAATTCAAGCAAACTTTCTTTGGGGGGGATCTGACCTTAGAAGGAAAGTCCACATGGTTAGCTGGGATACCATTACCAAGAGTAAACATTTGGGAGGTTTGGGGATCAGAAGAATCATAGTTATGAATAAGTGCTTACTACTGAAATGGTGGTGGAGGTTTGGAGCAGAGCACCATACTTTGTGGAAAGATGTTCTATGCTCTAAGTATAATATGGGGGGTGGAAGATGGCTGCCATGTATGGAAGGAAGCAGTAGAAGCTCAAAAATTTGGTCTGATATCATTAGTGCAATTATATCTACTCCTATGCTACTCAATCAGTACCTTGCAAACTCAGCAGTTGAGTTGGGGAATGGTAGGAGAACTCTTTTTCTGGCTGGATAAATGGGCTGGGGAGTTGAGCTTTAAAGAGGAATTCCCCAGACTTTTCTCTCTGTTTACTAATAAAATAGGAGTAGTGTCTGATTTTTATAATAGGAGTGAAGGGTCTCAGGTATGGAATTTGGAATTCAGGAGAGTTCTATTGGCATGGGAAGAAGAGGAGGTTAGTAGACTTCATTCCTTCCTTATGAATGCTCCAGCAATGAGGGTCACTAAACAAGATGCTTGGAAGTGGAAGGCTGATCCATCTGGGTTGTTTTCTGTTGCATCAATGTACAAAAGTTATGAACTCTCCTTGGGTCCTATTAGGAAAATGGTAGAGGTGGTCTGGAATAATTGTGCCCCACCTAAAGTCAATTTTTTTGGGTGGTTGGCTTGGCAAGGCAAGGTGAAAACCTCTAGCTTCCTATAGTGAATTGAGATCTTAGCTACTTCTGCCAATGTGGGTTGTGTTTTCTGTCAAGTTGAGGTGGAATCTGCTAATCATATCTTGTTATTCTGTCCTTTTGTCTGGCTGTTGTGGTCTAACATTATGAAATGGTGGGGCTTTCAGTGGGCTATACCAAACTCAGAGGAAGGGCTACTGCAATGGTAGTCGCTTTGCAGAATGAAAAAGATTGAGAAGCTGCTGTGGAAGGTTATGCCTTTGGCTGTTTTGTGGTCCACATGGAAGCATAGAAATGACTGTATTTTTAATGGTTCCCAGCCAAATTTTAAGGCACCTAGTGAGGTAGTCAAAGCAAGAATAGCTTTGTGGGCCAAATCCTCCCTAGCTAAAATGTAGTTCTTTGTTAATGATGTAGTCTTTAATTTGCCTCAAGTTCAATTCTGTATTAGGGATGAGAGCTGAGCTAACCATCTGTTAGTCTGTCTATTTGGCTAAGTAACTCATAGGGAAGCAGTACTCACTGGAACTTGTTTAGAAGCCTGTGGGTAAACAGAGTATGGCTACTGTTGGTGTGTTTGTTGCTGATGATTGGTGTGTTTGCTGCTAATGGATGTTTTGCTTTTTGGCTGCCCAACTATGCTCAGACTCTGGCTCTGGAAGTGGTCTGTTGTGTTTGGTCTGTCTTATGCTGGTCCATAGCTTGGCTGATAGTTTTTTGATCTGTGCTACTGATGGGAGAGTGTGTTTCTGTGTTCTGAGTTGATCTGGTTGAGCTTATTTGTTTTGCATTAGAGAAGGTGATTGGGCTTGTGCATGCATGGTTTCTGAGGTCCAATATTGTATTATGCATAGGAGTTGACTGAGCTTGTTTTACAAATCTTCATCTTCATCCTTTTGCTGTGAGTGGTTCTCTGGTATGTTGACTTGTTAGCTACTTGTTCAGGTATTGGTGTAGGGGAAGAGGGTGTATACTAGGTATTGGAGTTGTGTTGGTGTGTGCAGATACTATGAGTTGTGTTGGAGTTCTGTTGGCGTGTGCAGATACTATAAAGGGGCTGTATCCTACCTGTGAAGATATCTGTGAGCTCATTATAGTTAGAGTGGCCCCTTGGATGAAATATCACTCAATTGGGCAAGGTCAACAGTATATGAGTCTGTGTCTATTTTACATCAAGTTAGAAGCTGTATTTAGTGTGTCTGGTAGGCTTTTGTTCATTAGGATTGCTCTGCTGTCAGTTTTGCCCTATTGCTGAACCTGGGTGGGTGGAATTGCAACTGTTTTGCCTCAGATTCTATTTGTCTTGCCTTGCTGTCTTTTTGGCTCTACTGGTTCAGGTTCTATTTTGTTTGGATTGTTTTTAGCTGATGTTTGGGCAGCCATATTGCTATGTTTGGTCTTCTCAGCAATCGACTGATATGGTCTGATTTGGAAGATGTAAAAAGAGATCCAGCCGTGTTGCTGTTTGGATTGAAAATACTTTCATTGATCTAGGCATTGCCCAAGAAACACCCCACCATCTGTTCTCTGTTGTTAATACTGCTAGTTGATGCTGGACTGATATGCTCAGAATGCATTGAGTGGTAGCTATTCTTCCTTACAAAGCCAACCCAACACTCAAGTGAAGATGGAGAACCAAGGCGGTATGTCACTTTCATGCAACATTGATGGAAGGGATCTGAGTTGGGTACCAAAAAGCCCTCATTCTGGACAGCTTTTAATGCAACTTGATCCTTGGATTAGTCCTTACAGTGCCACAGCTCGTGAAAGCATACTTCAAGGAATTACTGATGAAGCAAAGGGAACACCAGTAACTAGTCAAACACTAGGGTCATCCACTAGTCATATCTCAATCAAAGCTTTCTCAACCAAAAATCAATCAGGAATTTCATCTGCAGCTCGAGAATCTGTTGATAGTGAATTTTCATTGATTTTGTCTAATCATGGTGGAGAATTAGATAGTGAATTTAGTTATGCTGTGCTATTATTTGTTATGCTTTGTTGGTTTGCTCTGCTAGTGGTCTGCTATGCTGGTTTGTTTTGATCTGTTTTGTTATTTTTGGCTAATATAGGTTTGTGTTGGTCTGCTTTGTTGGTTTGCACTGCTAGTGGGCTGCTTTGCTGGTTTGTGTTAATCTGTTTTGATATGTTTGCTCTGGCTACTTAGCTAGCAGCAGTATTGGTATGGTGTCTAGCAACAACAGTGGTTCAGTGGGTCTGATTGCTCAGCTGTGCTGTTATTACTGTCGGGTTTTGGTATGTTTTTTTTTTTCGTTGGTTTCTCACCAACTCTGGGGGTGCTAACAAATGATAGGATGGGCTTTTTGGTGCCAACTTAGTTGGGATGATTTAGCTCATTGTGATGCTCTTGCACTTCCCTTTTCTTTATTGGTGTAATTTGTTTTGTACCTTGTACTTGATTCTTACATCAATAAAGTCTCTTTTTTGCCAATAATAATAAAAAAAAAACTCTGCAAGGGGCGCTGTCTTAGACTTGCGGGCAAGTGGAAAGATTTTCCTCTAAAAAAAAAAAAAAAAAAAAAACATCACTCTTTCATCTCTCTCTCTAGGGTCTGAGAAGTGGACACAACATGGGATTCTTTGGATTCTTGTTTCTGGTATGATTTGGTGCAAATCTTCTTGTAACACAACACAATTTTTATAAATGAATAAGATACAGAGATGTGGCCCAATTATTCGTGGTGGATATGAAATAAGAGAACCTCACAAATAGAATTTTTCCTTTTGTGAGGAGTCTTATCTTCTAATAAAATTATTGGCGGACAAAACTAATCCAAAAAAGTTCAGATTTAATTTTTATATAATAAAATTTACATTTAAAATAAATTTAAATTAAATACTATTTTTTGAATATATTTTGTAAATTTCTAACTAATAGACTCATCATGTAACTCAATTATTTACCATGGGCGGGGTTTTAAGTAAATTTCAAAAATATATCTTTATAATTTAGCCTAAAATAAAAGTGTGTCCGAGTTCAGATTCAATGTTAGTTACTGTGAACGGGTCACCTTCAAAGGAGTTCATTTGTTGGAAGATTTTTTGAGAAGATGGTTAAAAGCTGGTCTTATGATTTTTTTTTAAATTATTTTTTAAAAAAATGTGATAGATGATATGATCTAAAATGGGTTAAAAATTGAAAGATGACCTGTAAGGTGGTGTTTTTTTGAAGGATTGGGCCATGGGATTGGACTATTAATCCCTCCGGACTAATAGTCCATTGTTTGGTTCAATTTTTTTTTACTTCGAACTAATAGTCCCTCCGGACTATTAGTCCCTCATATGAGGGATTATTGTATCCTAGGGGTGGGATTATTTCCATGGGATCCTATAGGACTAGTGTGTGAAATGTCTATTTTACCCTCATGCTATTACTTAATAAACAATTGGAAAAGGTAAAATAGTCTTTTAAACATTTATAAATTATTTTTTTAGTGTTGTTAATTTAAAATTATTTATTAAATAAAAAATATAAATTATAAATTAAATTTAATTAAAAATAATAAATTAAAAATTATGACCTTATAAATTAAATTTTTTTTATTGTTGTTAAAAAATTAAATTTATATATTAAATAAAATTATTTTTTTAGTGTTGTTAATTTAAAATTATATATTAAATAAAAAATATAAATTATAAATTTAATTTAATTGAAAATAATAAATTAAAAATTTTTAGTGGTGTTAAATTATAAATTATAGATTACAAATTTAAAATTATATATTAAATAAAAATTATAAATTATAAGGGTAAAATAGTCTTTTGAACATTTATCTTTATCCAATCCGTCCAACCAAATATTGGATTCACTAAAAATAGTCTAATCCAGACATCTAATCCCATGACTAAACAAGCATAGGATACAGATTCAATCCAACCAAATAGTCCGAGGATAATATGTCCCAAGACTAATAATCTGATGAATTACAATCCCCTTATCTAGTTCGTCCAAACAAATATGCTCATCAAAAGTACATGTGTTCCCATTAATTTTATAACTCACTTTCCAATGTTACCATCTAAGAAAAAACTTGTATAAATTTCTATAAAGTTATCTCTAGCCTATTATCTCCTGACTCAAGCATATGATTCATATATGAAATATGTACATGTGTTCCCATTACTTTTATAACTCACTTTCCAATGTCACCATCTAAGAAAAAACTTGTATAGATTTCTATAAAGTGTTCTCTGGCCTATCATCTCCTGATTCAAGCATGTGATTCATAGAGTCCGGATCATCTGCCGCCATTTTCTGTCGCCCTCCATACGGCCCATCAAAACGACGTTGTTTTCAATTTTTTTTTTTTTTTTTTTTTTTTTTCTTACACTGACACACACACACACACACACACACACACTCTCTCTCTCTCTCTCTCTCTCTCTCTCTACCTTGCATTTCTTCTTCTTCTTCTTCTACAATAATGTCAAGAGTCTTCTCTACTCCAAATCCAAACACTTCTCATTCTCTGATATGCAGATCTCTATACCCTTTCAAGCCCTATCACAGGTCTCCAATCCAACACTCTTTGAACAAAAACTATAAGATCTTCACAAGTGCACAAATCTAAACCAATTGAAGCAAATTCACTCACTCATATACAGAGCTATCTTCACGAAGACCCTTTCGTCGCTCCTAAATTGGTCGTACTGCGGTTCTCTGACTGCGGCTTCTCCGTCGACGAAATCTTCAGTACACGACCTCTGCACCGCGTGCATCAATCACCTTAGATCTGAGATCGTATATATATATATATATATATATAAGTCCTGCTACCATTCTCTGTATTTTCATGATTTAACCTCAATAAAAAATGAAGAAAAAATGACTCTTGAATACCTCTGGGCTCCAAATCTACAAATTTGTCAAATCTATACTATATATTAAGCAAAAGGGGGTTTTTAACCCCAAGTCTTGTGGGAGCTCCAATCTCCCAATCTAAATTTCTTGATTTTTTGATTTAAAAAAAAAAAACCTTAGCATTTATTAACTTCTCCCAACCCTGAAGTCTTACCCTCATAATAACACTTTAATGCATTAAAAACAAGTATAAATTTTTTTTTTGAAATCCAACACATATGAATTCTTTGAAAAGTCCCAACACATATGATTATTATCCCTCATAATAACATTTTAATACATTAAGAACAAGCATAAAAAAAAATTTCTTGAAAAGTCCAACACATATGATTATTATCAAAATATTAAACTTTAATATAATATAATAAAAAAAAAGACATTTAATTCCTTGAAAAGTCCAACACATATGATTATTATCAAAATATTAAACTTTAATATAATATAAAAAAGGAAAAAAAAAAGACATTTAAAAATCGCAATTCACATATATAGATAATTGTAAATATATTAAGGAAAAGGGGTTTCTAAACCCCCAAGCTTTGTGGGAGCTCCAATCTCTCAATCTTAATTTTCTAAATTTTTTATTAAAAAAAAAAAACCTCAGCATTTATTGATTTTGTGAAAATTTTCTGATCAGCATTTATTAACTTTTTTCCAATCCACATGCCTGCATATATTAATTTGGTCAAAATCCTTGATTATCATTTAAAATCCCCTTATACAAATAATTATAGATACAACCCGTGCATAGTTACTGCAGTAGCCCTTTTAATTTCTCCTGTACACTATGGTTAGTGATAAGATTGTTAAATTATTTTTATAAAAAATCTTAAAAGCCATAATTTATATATTAAAAAAAATTAAAACAAATACAAATATCTATAATTATCCTGTGCATAGCACGGGTGATAGGCTAGTTCTTAGATACCCAAATAAGGGTTTGTTTACCTTGGATCTCTTTAGCCACTAAAACTTGGAATTTAGAGATTTTGAAGGATACCCAGATCCCCAAAAATGAATTGGAACACAACCCAACTCCAAAATCAGCAATGGGGCTCAGAATCTCAAACACTTCATATGCAATTTCAACATATACTTCTGATGAGAGAGAATAGGTTGGGTTTAATGGGTTTTGTATGTTTCAGTCCGGATCCTCTTCTTCCCCTCTTTCTCTTCTCTGCTCTTTCTCTTCTCTGATTCTGTGTTTTTTCTTTTTTTTTTGTGAAATTTTGCCCCAAAACGACGTCGTTTTGGGGCACCGCGGGAATGGTCGCAGGAAAAGGCAACAGAGGATCCAGACTTGTGATTCATATATGAAATATCGTTCTTCTACTGAGAAGTATAAACACCGTATAGTGTAATCGAGGAAGAAGTGAAGCTTCACTTTAACAAGTAAGTTCTATGTTCTTGTTGCTGTATAACACCTTTTTTTATTTTTTAAATATGTGGTCTACTCTATAAATCGGTGCATCCATGGTGGTGTTTAATCACTGGCTGTCTAATAAAATATAAGAATGAGGGCTATAGTTTCTTTATTAAGTTTATTGAAACTAAAATAAATACATTTTAATAGAAGAGATAAGGTAATATTATTTTTTTATTTATAAGATCAACGAATTATTAATGAAAAATATTTTAACTATTATATGTAAATTGAAACTTAAAAGGAAATTAATATATTATGCCAAAAGTATGAGATGAACTATATATTTCCTAAATGTCGTGGAGGTAAAATATAATTAAGCAAATTTCACTTTATCCCTCTCTGGTTTGGGCTGGGTGCGGATTGCTCCCTGACATTCAGAATTCACCACATAACCCCCATGTGGTTTGTGGATTGAAATGCACACTAACTTTTGTTAACAGAAGTTGTAAATTGACAGTTATACCCTCATCTTCATCATCATCATCTTCTTCTTCTTCTTCTTCTCTCTCTCTCTCTTATTTTTTATTTTTATAATGTTTCTCAATCAAAGATATATATATATATATATATATATGTATCTATGTATATACACAGTGAACTCTCTCTTTCTTCTCTTCTTCTTCCTTCATCCCCATCCAAAAACTAGAAAGAGAAAGGGCTATACCCTTATCTTCTTCTTCTTCTTCTTCTTCTCTCTCTCTCTCTCTCTCTCTCATAATGTTTCCCAATCAAATATATATATATATATATGTATGTATGTATGTATATACACAGTGAATCTCTCTTATCTTCTTTTTCCTCCATTCCCATACAAAAATTAGAGAGAGAAAGAGCTTACAAAGGATAGACCAAAACAAATGTAGCTTGCAAGTGAAATTCAAAATGTTTAAAGAGTATATATACACACTGTGAGGGAGATTTCATAATCTAGCTCTGGGCCGTGGTAGAGGCCAGACAGAAAAGAGGTCTGAGTGCGTTTGGGCCAAGCTAACTTGGGCTAATCCAGAGTTGGTTTGCTCGGTTGAGGTCCAGGGCCCATTCGGTCAACATGATCATCTGTCAACCGGGCTTATTGGTCGCGCATGTAGCTCGGCGAAAAGGACTCCCTTGGACCGGCCTAACCTGTCTGGAGCTCGGCCGTACTGGAATGCTACGGAGCTTGGTTGTGATGGAGCTCGGTGAGTGGCACTGTTGGTCTTGTTAAGTAGCTCGGTCAAAGGAGGCCGAGATAATTCCCCCGGGCTGCCCATTCCCGCCGATGCCAACTGGCAGTTTGATTAGGTGGTGTTTAGCTGAATTTGCACTGACACATAGGAGAGCAGCTCCACATGTCAATAAGTGAATGGATGCAGTGGTGAGCGTAAAAAGTATATAAGCATGACTGCGCCCCCCATACTAGGATGGAACATCATTTGGTGAGAGAAACTTAAACATTCATTGAGCTTCTCTCTCTCTCTCTCTCTCTCTCTCTCTCTCTGAGTGTGTGCTAACTTGACCATCGAAGGGGTTTTTCGGCAACACACCGCCGGGTAACTCACCGCCGTTGTGTTTTCAGGTTGATCGGATAGACACGGAGCTTGGACCAAAGGAGTACGGACAGCGATGCATATTTCCTCCCCGTACAATTGGCGCCGTCTGTGGGAACTCCCTTCGGCATCTGGATGTATTGCGCCGATGCCGGAGCCAGCGCGACTGGGGGCTAATGTGCGGAAAATCCCACATCGGTCTGTGAGGGACTACTTTCCCACCTTATAAGAAGACTGGCTCCTCTTACCTTGCATAGGCCTTTTCCCTCAGTGGGGGAGGAACAAAACCGTGCTGCAGGTTTCGCCAAAGCGGACAATATATACAAGGAATGGGGAGTGGTTGTTTCATTTTAATGTGCGAAAAATCCCACATCGGTTTGTGAGGGACTACTTTCCCACCTTATAAGCAGACTGGCTCCTCTTACCTTGCATAGGCCTTTTCCCCAGTAGGGAGGAAAAAACCGTGCAGCGGTTTCGCCAAAGCGGACAATATGTGCAAGGAACGGGGAGTGGTTGCTTCAATTGGCGCCGTCTGTGGGAATTCAACAGACAAAACCCTGTCCTCCAAGCTTCTCCGATCATCTTTTATAGTGAACCATGACGACATTCCGTTACTCGCCATCGATAGCATCACGCCAGAGTCCATTTGTCTCAGAGATGGCCTGTCCGCCATTCCGACGATGGCTGATTTGGAGACCTCCGCACAAGGACTTCCCAGGGATGCGCAAGACAAGCGCGCAAGGAGTTTTGGGCGCTCTGTCATTCCAAAAGAGCGTCGCCGACGGCGAGATTCACACACTCAACACTTGGAAAACAAGCTGAGAGACCAAGATACCATCATCAAGAAAATGGCGATGGAGATGGAGGCCATGAGACGCCAGATGAAGGGAAAGGGCATTGCAGGAGTGGGAAACCACAATGAGCATGCCCATTCCTGCCGTTCCGGTAGTCTTACTGGACGTCGCACCCCTTCACTCTCTATCACGAGAAGCTTCAGAGCTAGAGACTACGTAGCACCGGCGACGATATCTCGCACGCAGGACAGCAGTTACCATCCCTCACGCCTGACGACGGCGTCGAGGTATTCTCGCTTCGACCGTTCGAAAGACTTAAGGGATGTGTTAGAGGAGCGCGCTCGCCAGCAGGAGGTGCAGAGGGTGCTTGCACAACAGCGGCTGGTCCCTAGAGGGTGAGCCAGTGAAAAGGTCGCCATGCCACAACCACGCTTGGCGGCACGCGCGCCACCAGACAGAGAGTTGGCAAGGTTGAGTGCCACCCCTTTTTTCGTAGAGATCGAGAACACATCGCTCCCTCCCGGGTTCCGTCAACCAAAGTTCATGCTCTATGATGGAAAGACTGATCCATATATGCACGTAAGCCAGTTCCGGCAGGTTATGGCTGGGCACAGGCGAAATGATGCGCTCATGTGCCTTGTTTTTCCATTGAGTTTGGGGGAGTTGGGCCTAAAATGGTTCGAGAGGCTGTCGGAGGAGAGCATCGAGGGGTGGCAACAGTTGGCAGAGGCATTTGTCACCAGATTTAAGACAAATGCTAAACTGTCCAAGGAAATTGACCATCTCTTGAGAGTAAAGATGGAGCCAGGCGACTCTTTGAAGGTGTATAACACTAAGTATTGGGAGACTTTCAACGAGATCCTTGATTGCCAGACCAACCTTGCAATCACTCAGTATAAGCGCGGTCTTCCAGTTGGACATCAACTGAGAGACTCACTCACAATGAATCAACCGTCAACCATGGAATTGCTCATGCAACACATTAATGAGCACATCAGAGTCGAAGACGATGCAGCCGCAGCTACCGTGACGACAAGTCCGGTAGTACAGAATAAGAGAGTAGTGTGAAAGGTTCACGCAGTCGGACAAGATGATGGCCATGCAAACCACCATGGAAGAAATATAAGGAGTTCGGTTTTTGGATGACGTCTATAAGAAGGCCGAAGAAAAGGGGCATAAAACTCGCAGAATGTAAATGGCCGATCCATTTTCAGAACATCGAACTCTGCCAATCTAAAGTTTTGTTCTTAGTTCTATTTTTGTAACCCTTTTTGCCATTGGCACAATGAAACAAGTAGACTATTTTCTTGAGAATTGTTGTATTTTTGCCTCGCCAAGCGGATTTAGTGCGGTCCAAGGGGCAACTAACAATCATTTTGATGGAAAGATCAAAATTCCTGGCAAGGCAGATTTTGCTCGGCAAGAGATTTGTTGATGGTTTTGATCAACTTTGGAATTCCTTGCCGGACGGATTTTGCTTGGCAAGAGGTTTGTTGATGATTTTATCAACTCTGGAATTCCTTGTCGGATGAATTTTACTCGGCAAGAGGTTTGTTGATAGTTTTAATCAACTTTAGAATTCCTTGCCGAGCTGATCTTGCTCGCCAAGAAGCAAGTCGCCAAGCTGACCTTGCTCATTGACCTTGGAGTTCCTTGCCGAGCTGATCTTGCTCGCCAAGAAGCAAGTCGCTGAGCTGACCTTGCGCGCTAACCTTGGAGTTCCTTGCCGAGCTGATCTTGCTCGCCAAGAAGCAAGTCGCCAAGCGGACCTTGCTCGCGGACCTTGGAGTTCCTTGCCGAGCTGATCTTACTCGCCAAGAAGTAAGTCGCCGAGTTGATCTTGCTCGCCAAGAAGAAAGTAACCGAGCTGACCTTGCTCGCCAACCTTTGAGTTCCTTGCCGAGCTGATCTTGCTCGCTAAGAAGCAAGTCGCTGAGCCGAACTTGCGCGCCAACCTTGGAGTTCCTTGCCGAGCTGATCTTGCTCGCTAAGAAGCAAGTCGCCGAGCGGACCTTGCTCGTGGACCTTGGAGTTCCTTGCCAAGCTGATCTTGCTCGCCAAGAAGAAAGTTGCCAAGCTGACCTTGCTCGCCAACCTTGGAGTTCCTTGTCGAGCTGATCTTGCTCGCCAAGAAGCAAGTCGTCGAGTGGACCGTGCTTGTCGACCATGGAGTTCCTTGCCGAGCTAATCTTGCTCGCCAAGAAGCAAGTCGCCGAGCGGACCTTGCCCGCCGACCTTGGAGTTCCTTGTCGAGCTGATCTTGCTCACCTAGAAGCAAGTCGCGGAGCGGACCTTGCTCACCGACCTTGGAGTTTCTTGTCGAGATGATCTTGCTCGCTAAGAAGAAAGTCGATGAGCTGACCTTGCTCGTCGACCATGGAGTTCCTTGCCGAGCTAATCTTGCTCGCCAAGAAGCAAGTCGCGGAGCAGACCTTGCCCGCCGACCTTGGAGTTCCTTGCCGAGTTGATCTTGCTCGCCAAGAAGCAAGTCGCGGAGCAGACCTTGCCCGCCGACCTTGGAGTTCCTTGCCGAGCTGATCTTGCTCGCCTAGAAACAAGTCGCGGAGCGAACCTTGCTCGCCAACCTTGGAGTTCCTTGCCGAGCTGATCTTGCTCGCCAAGAAGAAAGTCGCCGAGCTGACCTTGCTCGCTGACCTTGGAGTTCCTTGCCGAGCTGATCTTGCTCGTCAAGAAGAAAGTCGTCGAGCTGACCTTGCTCACTAACCTTGGAGTTCCTTGCCAAGCTGATCTTGCTCACCAAGAACTAAGTTGCTGAGCTGGCTTTCCTCGCTAACTTTGAAGGTCCTTGCCAAGTTGATTTTGCTCGCTCAAGAAGTTGCTGAGCTGATTTTACTTGCCAAGAAGCGAGTTGACAAGCTGACTTTGTTTGTCGACTTTGAGGTTTCTGGACCGAGCAAAGTGAACCACCGAGCAAAAAGTCTAGCCCGGCCTTGTAATGTAATTCCGATCACACAAATGCGGACAGAATTAAAGGGCAATTGTGAGGGAGATTTCATAATCTAGCTCTGGGCCGTGGTAGAGGCCGGACAGAAAAGAGGTCCGAGCGCGTTTGGGCCGAGCTAACTTGGGCTAATCCAAAGTTGGTTTGCTCAGTTGAGGTCCAGGGCCCATTCGGCCGAGATGATCGTCTGTCAACCCGGGCTTATTGGTCGCGCATGTAGCTCGGCGGAAAGGTCTCCCTTGGATCGGTCTAACCTGTCTGGAGCTCTGCTGTACTGGAATGCTATGGAGCTCGGTTATGATAGAGCTCGGCGAGTAGCACTGTTGGGCTCGTTAAGTAGCTCGGTCGAAGGAGGCTGAGATAATTCCGCCGGGCTGCCCATTCCTGCCGATGCCAACTGGCGGTTTGATTAGGTGGTGTTTAACTAAATTTCGGCTGACAGATAGGAGAGCAGCTCCACGTGTCAATAAGTGAATAGATGTAGAGGTGAGCGCAGAAAGTATATAAGCATGACTGCGCCCCCCATGCTGGAATGGAACATCATTTGGTGAGAGAAACTTAAACATTCATTGAGTTTCTCTCTCTCTCTCTCTGAGTGTGTACTAACTTGACCGTCAGAGGGGTTTTCCGACAACACACTGCCGGGTAGCTCACCGCCATTGTGTTTTCAAGTTGATCGGATAGACATGGAGCTTGGACGAAAGGAGTACGGACAGCGACGCATATTTCCTCTCCGTACACACACATTATATATATTATATATATAAAAACATTACATGCATATGTTTGTACATAAATATATGTATATATACACTTGTATATACATACACTTTTATATACAATGAGTTTCACACAAAACAGATAGATAAAGATGGGAATCAACTTCACAAGGATTAACTAGTCTATAATGTGAAAATTGGACATTCAAAGAGAATCAAACAGAGAAGTATAAAAATAGAGTAACTAATGCAAAATTTTCTTTCACTTTCTTGGCAGTGAGTAAACAAATGAATCACACAAACAAGAAATCAAAGCACTCCAAATCAACTTCACTTGCATTTTATTTTCTATTTTTTATAGATCTAATAGTCCTTTTGCTTTCTTTTTCTTTTTTTTAATTCTGGGTAGAGGTTTACAAATATTGATGATGAATTGTGGGTTTTGTTCTCAAGTAATTGATACTAACCTTTTATTCTAAAAATGATAGTAGCAATATATATATATAGTTCAATGAGTAATTGTAAGAGTCGAGAGAGAAACGTGTGTTTGGTTTGAGTTTTTTGGATTAAATTTTTTGAAAATTAAGTTCTTTGGTTTTCGTGTTTTTTTTTTTTAGTGAATATTTTTAAAATTTTAAACATTTTTTTTACTTTTTTAGATGCACCTTACTTAGATGTATCTAAAAAGTAAAAAATTTGTGAAAAAATATTTTTAAAAAATTAATAAATACATAAAAATACAAAAAACGTACTGAATTCTCATTTTTTTTTTTTTTGTATTTTTGGTATTTAGTGAATTTTAAAAGGTTTTTTTCACAATTTTTGTTTACTTTTTAGGTATATTTATGTTAGGTATTTCTAAAAATTAAAAAAATTGCTTAAAATATTTAAAAAATTCAGTAAAAACAAAAAAAAGCACGGAAAACAAGAAACTAAAATTTTCTAAAATGTGTTTTTGGAAAACTCTAACCAAGCAAAGTGGCATTTTTGGTAAATTTAAAGATATACGAAGGGTATTTTCGTCTTAAAATTGACTTACTTTCCACAAAGGCGTGTGTCTATCACTGTCTGCTATCTTGGACAGAAATGTTAACTGCGCTTTTTAATCCACAAACCACATGGGGGTTATGTGGTGACTTCCGAATGTTAGGGGATAATCCGCACCCGACCTAAATCACAGGGGTAAAGTGAAGTTTGCCCAATGTAATTTATCCAAAGCTAAATCATGAGATGGAAAGAAAAAGAATTGAGAGAGAGAGAGAGAGGGGTTAGAAGAAAATTCTATAATACACATGTCAAAAAAAAAAAAAAAATTTGTGTATTATATGCTTAATTATGATTTTTATTATAGTGTTGGTTATAATTTTGTTATGATTTATTGTAATATTAATTATGATTTAATTATGACCTCTTGTGATTTGTATTTTGGTCACAACAAAAGAGGTTTTTAATTATGTCTCAAGTGGTGTTTGGTTGTAACCTTTAGTTATGATTCAATGTGATGTTGGTTATGACCTATTGTATTTATTATTTTAATTATAACCGAAATATCTTTACTTATACTTTAAATGATATTTAGTCATGATTCATTGTATTTTTTTTTTTAAATTTATGACATTAAAGTGATTTAGTTATGATCTGTTGTGTTTTTTTTTTAATTATTTTTTTTTAGTTATGACATAAAAATGATTAAGTTATGACATTTGTGGTATCAACACCACAAAAGACATAACTTGTATATGGTACACACTAATGTGTACGGTAGAATATATTCTCTCTACCAACACACATTTACACACAAAAATAACAATAAAATAAAAGATAAATTAACTGATCTCCCTTGAGATTTAGAGAGAATACAAGTCTCATTATTTTTGTAACACCCCAAAATAAGTATGATACATCCATCTCATAAGCGGAAATCAAGTTGAACAAAATACTTTCATTCATCAGAGTTAATATACAAAGGATGACACATGCGATATACATTCATAAATAGCTCATCTTGAATCTACAGCATGTGTTACAAATGATCAATAGTAATGAAAGCTAAACAAATATTCATATGCCCTAAAGGCTTACATCTTTCCAAGTCGCTGCTTGGTTATAACAAAATGAGTCTAACTCAGTATATTAAGCCCTTGGCTATACAAAGTAAATACGATAAAAAAGAAGCTCTTGCTCCAAATCTCCCCAAACTGCTGTCTTGGCAGAGGCATATCTCCAACACCTGAAAATGGTTTTTCCCAAATAGGGTGAGCCATAACCCAGTAGGAACAATCTAACACAATATATGAATCTTAACAAATATATGAGTATGAGATGCATATTCAATGCCCACGATAAAATCATTTATAACTCTCTTGCAAAATCATGCCATGCCAAGCTTTATGTCACAGTTCATGTTATCTCAATTCATTTTATCTTATTTCATGATTCAGTCACCATTTTACCTCATTTCATGAGTCATTCACCAATTTATTCAGACAACCACACAGAGGGTACAACTTGATGGGTTTCTAATCAACACAACCATAATACAAACACTTACATTTTTCCATTTCACGGATATTTCGTCCGCGGGAATCGGCACCCATGTATTTGCACTGTTTTCGAGACTTTCACCCTAGATACATAGGCCAACTTAATTCAATGGAGTCCATCAACTTTCTTCTCCCAAACATGGAGTACATCCCCTTTCTTCTCTCAAACATCATACATTTACAATGTATCAAGACATAGTCATATTCAATGACAACGAATAGGAGATTAGTTTCAATTCACCTAATTCTCATACAATTTCTACAATAATCATAGCCATCCTCCACCGATAACCCAAAACAAATATTTCTAAACAGATATACAATCTTTAAGACACATAAATTATCCAAATTTTCATAGGGGAGAGGTAATACATATCCAGCTCCACCATTTATGTAAACACTCACCCAATTTCACAATTTCGATACTAATTCCAATTATTTATGCAAAATAATTAATTGAGACATTTTAGGGCAAAACCCTTTTCCTTTCCAAAACCCATCCCGGGTATCAAAATCAACCAATTTATCATAACCCAACCTCACACCTATTCCCATAACCATTTTTAATACATACATTTGAAAACCCCTCTTTTGATTTTAAACCAAAATCCTAGGTCTGTTCAAAATCATTCCAAATTCCAATATTCTCTACACATCAACAAATAGCTAAGTTAAAACTCATAGAAGAGTGTAAAAAGTCCCTACCTCAAGTTTAGGAGACTAGCAAAGCAAGGAAGAAACTTCAAAGACGCTGAAACTAAGTTTTGTTTGGATCAAAATGGAACTCATAAGATACTCTACCTTTTTCCCAAAGACACTAGGGTAGAGAAAGCAACGGATCTAGGAGAAAATGTAGAGAGGGGGTGAGTTTTAGAGAGAGAGGCTCTAGATCTAGGGTTTTGAGAGAAAAAGATATGAAAAAGTGATGTAAAAAAGTGTTGCTGCGAACTGATATACGCACAGTCCGCTCGAGCGCAAGAAGTGACGCTGAAGCGCAGAATGCACTCCTAGTAGTTTTGCAGACAACAGACTAACGTTCAAGCGCAAGAAAGGCTGCTCGAGCTGAGACCACT
This sequence comes from Camellia japonica, assembly GCA_030407325.1. Taxonomy (NCBI): domain Eukaryota; kingdom Viridiplantae; phylum Streptophyta; class Magnoliopsida; order Ericales; family Theaceae; genus Camellia; species Camellia japonica. Next base: position 31,311,352 of record JAPPVO010000036.1, on the reverse strand, counting down.
CGAGCCCAAAAAGCACCGCTCGAGCCTAGAATATACTCTCCCAGTAATTTTCTAGACCTACAAAAGTACTGAGAGTTCATAAAGCCTGCCTGAGCGCAAGAAGTGCCGCTCGAGCGGAGAAGTAAAATTTGGGCAACAAAAGTTTAGAAACTAAGAAACCAACCTATCCCAAACGCAACCACAACAATCCAATAACCAATTTAAGGAAATACAAAGAAAACAAGATATGAATAACAATACGAAACCATGAAACCCGAGTCTAGAATACAACAAGGGTCGGGTCAAAATCGGAATCGCTATAATCTCCCCCCTTAAGGAATTTCATACCCGAAATTTCAAATCAAGTTTTAATGTTATGCTTAAACCAAACACAATAACGATAATTAATCAGTTCCATCACCATGACCCATTCTCTAATCACCCATTCTCATCAACTTGATACACAAGTTCCAGCATTGAAAGTACAATTCACATTTTCCCAAAACATTTACAATGTTTATATTAAATCTGTATTTCCAAAACATATACAACATATACAATGTATCCATATTCTTAAAACATATACAATGTTTTCATATTTCATTAACATAACAAATTTTCAATACATGATCAAGCATTAACAAATAAGTCCAGGTACTTCTCACGGACTTCCAACTCAAGTCCCCAAGTTGCTTCCTCAACCCTATAATGTCTCCACAATACTTTAACTAAGGGAATTGTCTTGCCTCGCAAGACTTGGTCCCGAGTATCCAAGACTCTCACCGGTTTCTCCTTATATGAGGCATCCTTATCTACTTCTAAGTTGGTCCAATCCAACACGTGCGATGGATCCGACTCATACTTCCGAAGCATACTAATATGAAACACATCATGACGGAAAGCTGTGGCGGCAAAGCCAAACGATAAGCTACCTCTCCAATCTGCCCAAGGATCTCAAAAGGCCTAATGAATCGAGGGGACAACTTCCTACTCTTTCCAAACCTCATCAAACCCCTCCTAGGTGATATCTTCAAGAAGACATGGTTTCCCACCTCAAAAGACAAGGGTCTCCTTCTACGGTCGACATAACTTTTCTAGCGACTTTGGGTAGTAGCCAACCTCTTACGAATAAGCACAACTTTCTCCGTCATTTCTTGGACTAATTCTAGACACAACATAGGTGCATCCCCTACCTCAGCCCAACACACAAGGGATCTACACGGTCGACCATACAAGGCCTCAAACGGTGCAATGCCAATACTCGATTGAAAGCTGTTATTATAGGCAAACTAAGGGCAAATGCCTCTCCCACAACCCCTTAAAGTCAAAGACACAATCCCGAAACATATCCTCAAGGATTTGAATAGTACGTTCGGACTGCCCATCAGTCTGAGGATGATACGCAGTACTAAAAGTCAATTTCGTGCCCAAGGCACTTTGTAGGCTCTGCCATAATCGAGCCATGAAATGCGGATATCTATCCGAGACAATCTTCACAGGGACCCCGTGCAACCTCACTATGTCCCTAATATAGAGGTCGGCAAGATGATCTACTGAGTCACTCACACGCATAAGTATAAAGTGTGCCGACTTGGTCAACCGGTCAACTACTACCCAAATTGCATCACTACCCCGTTGAGTCCTTGGAAGGCCCGCAACAAAATCCATCGTGACATACTCCCACTTCCACTCAGCTATAGGCAGGATTGCAACAAACCCGCTGGCCTCTAATGTTCGAACTTCACTTGTTAACAAGTAAGGCACCTTGACACAAACATAGCCACATCCTTTTTTATTCCCTTCCACCAAAATTGGCAACAAAGGTCGTGATACATCTTTGTGCCTCCCAGATGCACCACATGGTGTGAATGGTGATACTCACGGACTACTTCCTCTCGGCAAGACTCTGGCATGAAGAGACGGTCAAGGTATCTAACACTTGAGTCAGAGTACACTTTTAAGCCTCTCTCTACCTTCCCACTAGAGATCTTCTCCCGGAGGGGTTCTACCTCAAGGTCACCCCTCTGTGCTTTTATCACTTGGTTCACAAGTGTAGGTTGTGCAACTACTAAAAACAAGGCTGCGGACTCAACGGACTCACCAAGATGCCAGTCAAACTCACCGATAGCACCTAACATCTCTCATTCTCGGATGGCAATACAAGCTACACTACTAATAGATTTCCTACTCAATGCATCGGTCACAACATTGACCTTCCCCAAATGATAATGTAACTCAAAATCATAGTCTTCTATAAACTCCATCCACCTCCTCTACCTTAGAGTCAAGTCTTTATGTGTAAACAGATATTTCAGACTCTTGTGATTAGAAAACACGTCAAACTTCTCACCATACAGATAATGCCTCCAAATCTTTAAGGCAAAGATCACCGCTGCTAACTCTAGGTCATGAGTAGGGTAGTTTCTCTCATGTTTTTTCAACTTTCGCGAGCCATAGGCTACTACATTCCTCTCTTGTATCAAAACATAACCCAAACCTTCCCGCGAGGCATCACAATACACTGAATAGCCTAAACCCCTCTCTGGAATAATCAAAACTAGAGCAGTGGTAAGTCTAAACTTAAGCTTTTGGAAAGACTTCTCATAAGTCTCATTCCACATAAAATTGATCCCTTTCCTCGTCAATCTAGTCAATGGTGAGGCTAGCCTAGAGAAATCCTTCACAAATCTATGATAATACCTGGCCAATCCTAAGAAACTACGGATCTCGAAAGCATTCTTAGGTTCTCTCCAGTCTTGCACCGCTTCTATCTTGGATGAATTTACAGTCACCCCTTCCCCGGATACCACGTGGCCTAAGAACTTAACCTCTCTCAGCTAGAATTCACATTTTCCAAACTTAGCATACAGTTTGTGGGCTCTAAGCAACTCAAGCACCATCGCAAGTGTTCCCTATGCTCCTCCTCAAAGGGTGAGTAAATCAAGATGTCGTCCACAAAGACGACCACAAAACGATCTAGGAACTCATGGAAAATCCGATTCATCAAATCCATAAACATAACTGGTGCATTGGTTAGCCCAAAGGGCATCACTAGAAACTCGTAATGGCTATACCGCGTACGGCATGTTGTCTTCTGGATATCCTCCTCCCTTACTCTCAATTGGTGATAACCTGATCTCAGGTCTATCTTAGAGAAACAACAATACTCTTTCAACTGATCAAACAAATCATCTATACAAGGCATTAGGTACTTGTTCTTAACAGTTACCCGGTTCAACTTTCGGTAATCTATACAAAGTCGCAACGCACCATCTTTCTTTTTGGCAAAAAGAGTCAGGGCTCCCCAAGGTGAAGTAGTAGGGCGGATAAAACCCTTATCTAACAATTCTTGGAGTTGAATCTTTAACTCACTCAACTCGGTAGGTGCAAATCTATATGGTGCCATAGAAATCGGTGTCGTGCCAGGCACTAAGTCAATAGAGAACTCGATCTCTCGGTGAGGTGGTAAACTAGTAAAATCCTCGAAAAAAACATCTGGGTATTCACAAACCACCCTTGACAACTCAACTCGGACTTCATCACACTCCCTACTCAAGAAGTTGGCAAGAAGGCAACTAAGTTCACTCCGCCTACGCAGATTATACACCGGTGATAAGACTCTATCAACTCGGTCCCCCAAGAAATAGAAGCAATCACCACTCAAGATACATACAGCAACCCTTTGACGGTAGCAATCTATGATAGCCTGATATCATGACAACCAGTCCATATCCAAAATAACATCAAAACTAGAAATGTTAATCAACACAAATGCAAAAGGAAGTCGGCAACCGGTAAGCTCTTTTTCACAACTCCAACACCCCTACTTCAAAACAATCTCACCACCAATAGGTGACTCTACATAGAGAGGAGATGCTAATTGAGCCAACTCTAACCCCAAAACTGATGCAAATGCAGACAAGATAAATGAATGGGATGCACTTGTATTAATCAACACATTAGCAACTGAATTGCAAAACAAGAAGGTGCCTCTCACTACTGAAAGAGCTAGTACAAGATCTGGCACAATAACAACATACACATGCCCTGTAGGCCTTTGCTCAACCTGCTCACCTCTCGGAGTATAAGCCTGATGCATTGATTGAGCCGAAAAGGCTTCCTGATTGACCCTTGAGGCCTGTGCTGACTGTGTCGGCTAGTGGCTCTGTGTCTACCTCAAACCAAACACACTAGGTGTGCCCCCAACTGAGGGTAAAACCTCTTCATGTGCCCCGCTGATAACAAGTGAGCGGCTAGCCTCTCCCTTGACTCTGGCTCTGAGAACGAGCCGAAGATGATGCAGACCACTACCCTCCTGTTCTCTGTGGGCAAGCTGGAGACTTGTGGCCTAATTGGCCACACTTGAAACAAGTGACATCTCCATGACCACCTCTTCCAGAGCCCAAACTCAATACTGGAAAAGTAGACCTCGACTGAGCTCCCTGGGACTACTGTGGGTTAGAACCCCTCTGTCTTTTACTATCCTCCTGAATATCATGACTCCTACTGGAGCCCCTCATCCTCTTCTCCTCCATTTGCATTATGGTCTCAAGATGAGCCGCCGCCGCCTCCACAAGGCATCCATAGTCTCTAATCATTGACCCGGCCACTTTGAACATGAGCTCGGTCCTCAATCTCTTCTCGAACTCTAAACAACGGCGCTTCTCAGTCGCCACGAGTTCAGGTGCAAACCTCGACAAGCTAGTAAATGTGGCCTTAAACTCAGCCACCGGAGTGTTCAACTGTACAAGCTTGGAGAACTAATCTCTCAACTTCTTCCGAATTGTGGGAGGTAAGACCTTATCTTGGAAGGCACTGACAAAAGCCTCCCAAGTCACACCAATACGCTCTTGCACATACTTCCATCACTGACCCGCATCCCCCTTCAGTTTGAAGGATGCCAAGGTCACTCTTAGTTTGTCATCATCGATGCCAAGCATCTCAAACGTCTTTACTATCTGCTCTAGTCACTCATCTACCTTCAGTGGCTCCTTGGGATCGCCTAAAAATCCATCCGGATTTGACCAAAAAAACTCTTGCTTTAGGAATGACAGCCCTGTCTCCGCTACTTGAGCCTGGACTTGATTCTCAGCCTTGAGAATGTCAAGAGACTCCCGCAATGTTCCGGCCATTTCGCGGGCTAAGGTGCCCATGGCCTGTTGACCAACTGGTTCAGCCACATTGGCCTGACCAACCTTCTTCTTGTGCCGGACTATCACCCGGTAAAGGCACCTCATGCCTCCTAGGCCTACCATGCCTACCACTACCACGTCCACATCTTGACATCCTAATGAAGGTAACATAAGAGATTGGGACATTTACAAATGTGCCGAAGCTAACTCATTCACGTCTTAATACGGTGGACAACAATAATTCACTCTACATAAGCACGTTGTCACATAAATACATACGAATTTCATTTTCGGATAATAATCGCCTTGCAGCGTTGCCAGAGTTCCAATTAGAAACAGTAGTGATCAAGTGCTCTTCTAATAGGACTTCTAGGAACCCGTTGACTCAATCAACATCCCGGAAACTAAATTCCATACCCATATAACTACATAAGGATGTTATCATGTAAGCACATCGTACACACTAAAGTCTTTATCAAGCGAGACGAATCCATTGTGGCGATAACCACTTCCCATGTACCCAAAGTATTCAAACCTGGTACACTCTGATACCAAGTTGTAACGCCCCAAGGTAAATATGATACATCCATCTCATAAGCAGAAATCAGGTTGAACATAGTACTTTCATTCATCAGAATTAATATACAAAGGGTGACACATGCGATATATATTCATAAATAACTCATCCTGAATCTATAGCATGTGTTACAAATGATAAATAGTAATGCAAGTGAAACAAATATTCACATGCCCTAAAGGCTTACATCTTTTCAAGTCGCTTCTAGCTTAATACAATTAAGCCCTTGGCTATACAAAGTAAATACAATAAAAAAGAAGCTCTTGCTCCAAATCTCCCCAAACTACTGTCTTGGCAGAGACATATCTCCAACACTTGAAAATGGGTTTTCCCAAATAGAGTGAGCCATAACCCAGTAGGAACAATCTAACACAATATATGAATCTTAACAAAGATATGAGTATGAGATGCATATTCAATGCCCACGATAAAGTCATTTATAACTCTTTTGCAAAATCATGCCATGCCAAGCTTTATGTCATAGTTCATGTTATCTCAATTCATTTTATCTTATTTCATGATTCAGTCACCATTTTATCTCATTTCATGAGTCATTCACCAATTCATTCAGACAACCACACAAAGGGTACAACTCAATGGGTTTCTAATCAACACAACCATTATACAAACACTTCCATTTTGCCATTTTACGGATATTTTGTCCGCGGGAATCGACACCTATGTATTTGTGCGGTTTTCGAGACTTTCACCCTGGACACACAGGCCAACTTAATTCAATGGAGTCAATCCCCTTTCTTCTCCCAAACATCATACATTTACAATGTATCAAGACATAGTCATATTCAATGACAACGAATAAGAGATTAGTTTCAATTCACCTAATCCTCATGCAATTTCTACAATAATCATAGCTATCCTCCACCAATAGCCCAAAACAGATATTTTTAAATAGATATACAATCTTTAAGACACATAAATTGTCCAAATTTTCATAGGGGAGAGGTAATACTAATCTAACTCCACCATTTATGTAAACATTAACCCAATTTCACAATTTCGATACTAATTCCAATTATTTATACAAAATAATTAATTGAGACATTTTAGGGCAAAACCCCTTTCCTTCCCAAAACCCATCCCGTGTATCAAAATCAACCAATTTATCATAACCCAACCTCACATCTATTCCCATAACCATTTTTTATACATACATTTGAAAACCCCTCTTTTGATTTTAAATCAAAACCCTAAGTTTGTTCAAAATCATTCCAAATTCTAATATTCTCTACACATCAGCAAATAGCTAAGTTAAAACTCATAAAAGAGTGTAGAAAGTTCCTACCTCAAGTTTAGGAGACGCGCAAAGCAAGGAAGAAACTTCAAAGACACCGAAACTAAGTTTTGTTTGGATCACAACGGAGCTGTGAGAACCTGAATATACAAATTAAGTAAATAATTAAATAATTAAATAATAATAATACAATCTCAAATATTTTGGTCGTGAATCCTAAAGTGCAAATTAAATATTTGGAAGGTCTTTTAATTAATTTTAAACCTAAAATAAATTTATGGTGGAAATCTCTAATTTAGAGGTAAGATTTATTATTTTTTTTTAAAAAAAATAGGGGGCAAGTTAGTATGTATATTTTGATTTAATAATAGTTGTATTTTATTTAAATTAATGATCAGAGGAAATACAATAAAATAAAACATAGGATAATAATTTAAAATCTTTTAAGTTTAGATATATATAATATATATATAGCAACCCTAGTTTTCCTAACAAAACCCTAACCCTTATTATAATTGTTTTGCACAACACTTTCAACATGTAGCAGCAGCCACGAGAGAGAGAGAGAGAGAGAGAGAGAGAGAGAGAGAGAGAGAGAGAGAGAGAGAGAGAGAGAGAGAAATTTCCAGCAACTTTGTGGCTGAACAACTCTAAGGTAACAATCAATTTATTCTTCTTCTATTATAGTTTGTTTTTTTACATAGTTATGGTGCTTGTGGGTGTTGTGAGTTGTTGGAAGAAAAGGAATGGTTTGGCTGATTAGGTTAGTGTTTTGTGTATATTATTATCATGCAAAATTTTAAAGCGAATTAAGGAGCTAAAGTCATTGGATAAGAATTCTGTGCTGAATCACAAACTTTAAAAATCAAGAAACCATATCAAACGAATTACTTTTGAACTGAAATTTTTACAGTAGATTAATTATATATTGAATTGTATATCTGAATTTTTTCATAATTTTTGGGAGTCAAAATCCATATAAACCGATGCATTCAAATCTGTCCAGAAAATTGGTTTTAAACAGTAACTTCAGGAGTGTTGTTCTCTTTGGGTATAAATCCAAAAATTATCAAATCAACATCATTAGAACCGGTTACGAGTCTAGTTTCTTAGATTTTTGGCCTTGCATTGATTGCTCGTGTATATTAAGAGAACCGTGAATTTATTTAAAGTGCTGCAGAAAACAACCTGCTTGGATATAATAAATTGTAGATAATTATTTTGATAAGCAAATCAAGTGAAACCAATTGGGTTTGAAACTTATGACATATTAGTTGATATCTGGAGGGTATTGGAATTTTTCAAATAGCATGGAGTGGGTTTTGTAATTTTCAAAATTAGCGAATAGATTGGGAAGGCTTGTTTAAAATTATGTTTTATCTTAAAGTTACTTTTAATTAAGTTTCGATTTGAACCCATGTCTTGGGTGATTTTAAACCTTGAAGAACGTGAACTTAGGTAATATTTAAGAGTAACAGTGAGTTGGGTTGAGCCGTGTTAGTGCGCTTTAAGTTTGAGGTTACTTAGTTCCTATTCTTTAATATTTTTAAATTAGTAGTGACATTCGAGGATTATATTATTTCATTTTCAGGTGAGTAGTTTTATGCTACATATTTTTATAAATGTTCCCCTACCCTGAACTGTTGGAAAATTTAATTGTTGTTTCAGGACTAAACTATTTTGATAAATTATTATATTATCTATGCAATCAAATTATTTCTGACACATATGTGAGCTTGGCATACAGCAAACTATTTTTTTTTTGGTCTCATTTTTTTTTTTTTTTTGGGTAAGTAAGTCATAAATTAAAGACAAAAGAATACAAATACAAGGGGCATACCCCAGGCCCTACCAAACACTATACAACAAAGAAATAGAAAACAAAAGACAAACGGGCAGCACCATGGCACACCAAACCCAAAAAAACAAAAGGAAATGGGCCCATCTGATAAACAGAGCAAAACAAATAGGACAAAATAAGGCATCCGAAAGATATATTAAAGGGCCCCATGGAGAACATGAGGACCATGAACATACATATAAGCAGATAGTAGCCTAAAGAAAAGGGAAAAAATAACCCTATACAACCTGCTAAGAAGTCCACAAAAGCTTGAGAAGTAACTCAAGATCAAAACAGAAACATACATGTCAAGAGAATAAATAGATGACCCTTGCACAGTCCGCAAAGGAAGGCAAAACCAGCAAAAATAAATACAAGCATTTTCCACAAATGAGCACAAAAAAAACCAAATTGCATGCTACTAGCATCCAGAAAACCCGTAGATCTGCCAGCATCCACAGCAACTGCAACACTCATCCACAAACTCGGATGATTAGTAAAACCTGTCCAAGTGTGAAGATAAAATGAGAACAGCCAAACAGAGAACTGCATATGCTCAGGATACAATAGTATGATATATATAATATGGGAACTACCATCACTCAACCCACAATATATAACCTCACACCACTCGGCAATAGATAGATAGCACACAATATGTAACCTTACAACACTCAACCCACATATATGGACTCCATCATGCACTGGGAAACTGATTTGACACCTGCAAAAACAATAAGAAAATATATACAGATATATGTACACATTAGACGATTCTTTCACTTTTGGATAGAAGGAGGGATGGTATTTGTTCCTCACAAACTCAACCCACAACGGTATATAGCAAACCTCACACCAATTACGAAGAGATTGCAACAATAGCAAACAATTAGAAACACACAATATATACTCACTTCCACTCTACCCACAATTTCTGAACTCACAACACTCAAGCACCAGCTGCATCCACCAATAAGCTATCCTTGACCTGATTTTAGGATAGTGTTTGGGAGGGACCACTTCACCATAAACCAAGCATTTGTCACCTCCTCTTTGAAGCTCGAGATGGACAAGATATTGTTTCTCACAAGGCTTCTAATTCTAGCTTGCAGAGCCACCTCAGTGGATTTTGAGCCTTTGAAAATCCTGCAATTTCTCTCAGTCCAAATACAGTAAACAGAAACAGTAAACACAAGTTTAGAAATAATGGCAGCCAAAGATTTGCCCTTGATATTCCTGCTTAACCAATCTACCAAATCTATCCAGTCAAGATAAGGAACAGTTAAATTGCACATACCCTGCATAACATTCCAGACTCTGTAAGAGAATGGGCATTTAAAAAACAAGCGATTATGGTCCTCAAGCCCAACCCCACAGAGACAACAAATAGAAGAGTTACTAGTACCAAAGACAACAAGCCTATCAAGAGTGTTCAGTCTATTATGTATAGCAACCCAAACCACAGTACTAATTCTAGGAATATGAAACTTGAACCACAGGATCTTAGCCCAAACAACTCTAGAACCATGGGTCCTCCACTCGTCCCAAGCAGACTTAATGGAGAATTGCCCATCAGAAGATGGCAACCACACCACCTTATCATTCACTAACGAAGGCTTCATATCCGCCGGAACAGCAGCCTTAATCTCATTCAACTCCCAAGTACGACACACAGGCCATTTCCACCTAGAGCCATAGATAACAGCCTCCACTTTAGCAAACTTCTGGATCCCAGAGTCAGAAATAACTCTGTCTCCAAATCTATTAAAAAGAGGCCCAAGAGGGAGCAAGTTGTCAAACCACAAAAAGGTGGCCTTCCCATTACCAACATTATATTTAATCAGGGGAGCAATAATACTCCTAAAATCAAGAAGCTTTCTCCAGACCCAGGAAGGGTCACTAGGAACTTTGAGGCACCAAAAACTTCTACCCTTTAACAAGTAAGACTTAACACATTGACACCACATGGATTGCTCACCTCCCGACAACAAAAACCAAACATGCTTGGCAATAGCAGCTTTATTCCACACCTCAATAGATTTAAACCCTAGACCACCCTCATTCCGAGGAACATAAAGGTGCACCCAAGCAACTTTTGCTCCAGACTTTTTCAAATCAGGACCATTCCAAAAGAAAGCCCTCAGACAAGATTCAATCTCCCTTACCACTTTCTTAGGGAGAATGAATAACGAAGCCCAATAAACCTGCATAGAGAACAAGATAGATTTAATCAATTTGGCTCTCCCTGCATAAGACAACACTTTATTGGTCCACAATTGAATCCTCTTGGTAATCCTAGCCACCAATTGATCACAATCTATTTTATGCAGTTTAGTTGAGATAAGAGGAGCCCCCAAATACCTCACAAGGAGATTCCCTTCTTTAAAATCCATAATGGAGAGTAACTCACCCCTCAAGTGACAATCCATACCTGCAAAAAACATATGACTCTTAGGAGGGCTGGGGGATAAACCAGAGAGCCCTTAGAATTCATCAAGAGCCTCATTGATAAGAGACACAAAATTAATGTCCCCTCTGTAAAAAATCATGAGGTCCTCAGCAAAACAAAGATTAATAATTTTATTCTTCTCGCACCTCCAGTGGAACTTAAAATCAGGACTCTCAGCTTTCTCAACCAACAGTCTAGCTAAAACCTCCATAACAATAATAAACATGTAAGGGGAAATAGGGTCCCTTTGTCTAAGCCCTCTAGCACCCTGAAAATAGCTGCAAAGCTCCCCATTAATACAGATCGAGAAAGAAGGGCTAGTAATGCAAGCCCTAATCCAACCAATCATCCTACTAGAGAAGCCCATACCAACAAGAGTATCAAAAATGAAATCCCATCTCACATTATCATAGGCTTTCATGATGTAAACCTTCATTGCACACCTAGGAGACCCAGAACCTTTATGATAACCTCTCATCAATTCTTGGGAAAAGAAGATATTATCCGAAATCCTCCTCCCTTGAACAAATGCAGATTGGACTGGATCAATAACATCAGGGAGAACCTTCTTAATCCTATTTGCCAAAATTTTACCAATACACTTATATACCGTGTTACAACAAGAAATAGGTCTATAGTCACCCACTTTGCTAGGATTTGGAAACTTTGGAACAAGAGCAATAGCGGTACTATTAACCTCTTTAAGAAGTTCACTAGAATGGAAGAACGACTTAATAGCTTGAATAATGTCCCTACCAACCACATCCCAGGAATTCTTAAAAAAACTAGCTGGATAACCATCAGGCCCAGGAGCCTTATTACTATTGAGAGAGCGAAAAACACTCTCAATCTCACACTCCAAAACATCAGCAGTCATCTCCTCCGCCTGAGCAGGAGAGAGCTTCCTCTTAATAAGCTCCTGGACTCTAGACCCACCATTGTACCTATCAACAAACGGCTTCCCCAAAAACCCCTCAAAATAAGAGACAAAAACATATTTGACATTATGCGGATCAACAATAATGCTCCCATCATCCAACGCAACACTACTAATTCTGCTACAGTTTCTATTATTATTAATAGAACGGAAAAAGAACTGACTATTATTATCACCCAAGCTAAGCCATTGAATTCTCGATTTCTGGGCGACAAATGACTCCTCCTCTTTGCAGAGTTTAGCAAAATTAGCACAAAGATCCCTCTCAAGGGATTGAAGATTAGAGTCACCCGGATTTTTATCAAGCTGAAGCTGAACTCGATCTAGATCCTCTTTGGCACAAGAAGTTCTCACCGAGATATCACTAAAATGCTTCTTATTGAGAGTTTTAAGCTCAGGCTTTAAAGACCTAAGCTTACTGCAAATCCTAAACAAGGGAGAACCTTTGACATACTTACACCAAACACCCCGAACCACAGGTATAAAATCCGGATGATTAGCCCATATGTTAAAAAATTTAAAAGGCTTACACACCCTATGAATTTTCAAAGGCACAGTAACAACACAAGGAGAGTGATCAGAGGTCCCAGAAGGATGGAAGTAAGCATGGGAGTGAGGCAAATTATTGAGCCACACCCCGTTAACCAACGCCCTATCAATCTTAGAAGAAATAAATCTATCCTCACACTGTTTGTTAGCCCAAGTAAACTGGCAACCCCCATAGTTCAAATCATCAAGCTCAGATTGATTAATAAACAAGTTAAATTCATTCTTACAAGACGACCAACTATGGTCCCCTCCCACTTTCTCATATGAGAACCTAATAGCATTGAAATCCCCCAAGAGAATACAAGGAAAGTCCCTATACAATGGAGCCCAAACCTCTAACTTATTAAATAGAGGCCTCCTTAGGCCAAACGTATTTTGAGCATATACAAAACAGTCAAAAAAGTGAATATCCCCATTTAAAACTTTAATTTTACACCACATGTGTTGATCAGAGCTATCCAGGACATCAATAGTACAAAAAACAGGATTCCAACAAACCCAAATCCTCCCCAAAATAGCATGCTCATAGTTAGACAAACTTACCCAATCATACAAAACATGGTTAAGAATTCTAACATGATTACTATCAATCACTTTAGTTTCAAGCAAACCAACAATATTAATGTCCTCATTCTTCAAAAACTTAGCAACTTCTCTTTGCCTACTAGGATCATTTAGACCCCTAACATTCCAAGCACAAATCTTTATAGACATAAAGAAATATATACAAAGGATCACAGACACAACACTATGGGGATAGCACATAAAGACAGGATTTACCTCTTTTTCTTCCTACGGCTACTAGAAGAACCGGTAGCCTTAGGAGCAACAAGTTTAGCAGCACTTCTCAACATCCTTTGAGTCAACATCACTCTGTCAGCCACTTCCTCCTCTAAGCTTAAAGAATTTGCTTGGATTTCAGGATCAGGTTCTGAAGGATCCAATATAGATTCGGGCACCTCAGACCCAACTTTCACAATCTCTAATGATGAACCAGGAATTGGCACCTCTTGAACATCACAAACATCTTGACCCCTATATTGCCTTGCAACATCAGTGACCTCCATTGAGGCATCTATCTCAATCTCGGATAATATACCTGCAACTGGGACCTCTTGAACCCCACAATCAACCTGATCCCCATCTTGCCTTGCTTCATCAGAGACCTCAATTGAGGGTTCACCCACCTTCCTTTTACCTTTAGCCATAACTTTCTTCCATTCCTCATCACTATTCTGAACCTGTTGCTCTGTAAAACTTTAAACAATATTTTCCACTTGAGTTCTGATACATCTATCATTAGCATGACCAAAAACCTGACATTTAGTACATTTAGTAGGCTTCCACAGATACTCCACCCTCACCTCAATACTTTCACCCTCACATTTTATAAGGAAATCAGTGGGCAGAATGGAATCAACTCCAATCTCTACACAAACTTTTGCAAATGATACCCTATCTCCATGAGCAGTTAATCTATCCATGTAGAGAGGCTCACCAATAGCACTAGCTATCCTACTCAGACCATTATCATCCCAATACTCCATAGGAACATTAAACAGTTTAACCCAGATGGGTATTTTATCAAGTTGGTCCTTGAATAATTTCATCATGCTATGCCATTTCTTGAGCACAATAAAATGTCCACCAATGAACCAAGGGCCATCCTCTAAAGCGGCAGTACTACTATCTATTGTATCAAACATAAAGAAGACAAACCCATTAGCAGTAGACAGCACCGACTTCAAACCCTTATTTTTCCATAACCTAGAGGCTTGTGCCCTAATGTATGCAATATTCATATTTTTGTCCAGAAAATGGCCCACGAGAGTGGCTTCCCATTTTTCAATATCATCCCTTTAGGGAGATCAATAACTATATCATTGTTCACTACAAAGGGAGTAAAGTAACTTCACTTCATAGATGACCTCTGATTAGATGCAACAACAGATGCCCAACTCTTTTCAACAGGTGTAGGTGTTGTCCCCTCCCCCACCGCTGCTGAAAATTCATTTGGTCCACCTGGGTAAGGGCCCTGACCCCGACCTCCTCGGCCTCCCCTACTGGTAGCAGAAAATCCCGATCTACCTCCCCTCTGTTGACCCCTAGAACTTTGAGCCCCTGAAGCCCATGGAATGTCTGCACTCAAATCCAATTCACCCCCAAACTTGTCCGAAGAATCGGTGGGTTGTTGATTAAGTTTAGATACCAGATTCCTAGCCTTGGTCGCAGCCAGGCTATGAGGAAGGTCTTTGTAACTATCAATGACAGCCTCCTCTCCCCCTTCCATCTCAACTATGTCCGACCATCTAGACTGGAGCAGGTTGAACGCTGAAGCAGAACCCTGTGAGCCCATTGCTAAAATCTCCAATCGTAACCCTTCATAGACGCAACAAAAGATTTCGCACTCGAAGATCCATCCTCCTTGGAAAAACCCAACAGTTCAGCTTGCCCTAAACCCAGCTTCTCAGGTAGAACCGATACCCTCGCTTTATCTATAGCCATAGAAGAAACCACTTCCGAAGACAGAGGCTGCACCATCGTTATCAACAAGATATTGAAACCCTAGAAATTTAGTAATTTCTAGAGAGATGGTAGAGCTTCTCACACTAACCCATGTTTTCTAAATATTGGGATTGTGTTTGAACTTTGGTCTCATGTTTATAATGATGAACTACCATGTTTTGCGAAACTGATGTGTATTGATTATTGGGACCATATGTGTATTTAGTCCAGGGAAATTATTCCACTATGTGTGGTGACTCTGGCCACTAGGGAACAGATCCGGGTTGGGCCGTGATGACTCTAGTGCTCAACAATTGTAAGGAAAAGACCTTAAAAAAAAGCTAGGTGACCTTCAATCGGATCGTCTTTGAGAAAAGGCCCAGGTTGCCACCCTAAGGATGACTCTTAGTTCGGTATTGGATCCAACGAGGCTTATAGCCTTGAGAACTGTGTGGCATATTATTTGTTTTTCTTGGTATCCAGAAAATTATTGGTGTTCATGTTATAATCTGTTTTAAGTGGAAAATGTCATTTATTATGTTCTTGCGAGACATGAGTATTTTAAGTGTTGAACTGTGGAACCTTCTTTTTGAAATAGATTGTATTTACCAAACTGTACGCCAATCTAGTTTCTGTGATATATATCTTATTTTGGAATTGAGCCATGTTTTCAAAACTGTATTTACTATCCATGTTGCTACTTACTGAGCTATCAGCTGACTTAGTTGTTTACCACTTCCAGGTGTTAGAAGGACTTAGAGTGGACTCATGGCGTAGTGGAGACTCAATTGCATGGACCTCTAGGACATTCATTTATTTTATTTTAGCTTGTTATATCGGGTTTTGTACATACATTGTGGTTGGGTTTGATTTAGAATTATTTTATTTTGTGGGTGGTTTATGTGCCATTTAGTATATATTTTTGGAAGTTGGTTATGGCTGGTTTTACCATTTATACTTGTGACATGTCAGTGGATTGATTTTTTTGATTTATTTATTTCTGGGCTATCGTCACATTTCTTCTTTGTGATCTTTGAGTTCATGTTTAGGCTTACGTGTGCCTTGGGATTAGTCCTGTGGCCCACGGCCAGTCATACCCAGGTTTGGGGTGTGACAATTGTGGTATCAGAACAATAGGTTTATTGAGTTACATATCTTGCATTTCATCATTTAGACGAGGTCCGAGTCCCTATAGTCCTTAGTAGTGTTTGGTTAAGTTAGTTTTGTTTAAACTTGTGTTGAATCTTTCTTGATTTCAGTTTGAAGGTTAAGAGTTGGCACCTAGATATCTACATGGATTGTTTATTCCTTATGAGCCTTTGATGTTTGTATTACCTTGTCTACTCCATTAGGTGGAACAGTAGTATAGGGAGAAACAGTAGTTTTAGGGGATGATTGTAGATCTTGTGAGATAGAGATGGATGGTAGAATTTTTCTAGTGGATTTGATTTCTTTAGAAATGAAGGATTTTGATGTGATTTCGGGGATGGATTGGTTGACCAAGCATCATACCTCTGTTGATTGTTTTAGAAATAGGGTAGTTTTTGCTATGCCGGGGCAACATGAGTTTTTTCTTTCAGGGAGATAGGAAAGGGTCTTCTATTTGTTTTATTTCGTCCCTTCAGGCTAACCGAATGTTGAGAAAAGGGTGTCATGATTATTTAGCTTGTGTGGTGAGTACTGAACTGCCAGAATAGAAGTTAGAGGAGTTACCTATAGTGAGTGATTGTGTTGATGTTTTTCCAAAGGATCTACCTGGACTTCCTCTAGATTGTGAGGTAGAATTTTCCATTAACTTGGTCCCAGACACATCACTTATTATGGCACTGTGTGATACAATGCAATGTGATGCGATGTGATGCTTTAAATACAAATGCAACACTTTTTGAACAAAAAGCTGTTTTCATTCCATCTTGGTTTCTCTTTACAAAGTACAAAGTTTTAAAGAACATAAAACTGCCTGAGGCTGTACAATGTGCAAAAACTACAGGCAAAAAGAAAAATAAAGCAAAAACAAAACATCTGAATCAGCGCCAGTCGCCTCAAGAGTGGGAAGCCCTCCTCGTCCTCTTCCTTAACAAAGGCCTAGAACTACCGCCGTCAGCTCCACTACCTGAGCCTGAACCCGAACCATCTCCAGCCTCATCTCCATCCTGAGACGACTCTGACTGTGGACTCACTGCCTCTTCGTCAGACTTATCATCATCTGGGGCAGGCTCCCGTGAACTACTCCTAGTGTGAGCACGCCCAGCTCTGCTCCGGCTGTGCGCTGGAGTCCCTCATCCCGCTCCCCCTGCTGCTCGGGGAGGCACTGAAGGTCCTGCTGAGGCACTCGCTGTGGCTGGTATCTGGAATGGGGCCTGAAAAGAACAATTTGGCAAATGCATCAGTTATGCTATGTGAAGCTGAGTATGGTATCAAATGCAGTATATGATTACAGTGTATGAATGCTGTGAGCAGTATATGAACGCCATGAGCGGTGAATGATCGCAATGTCTAATTGCTGTGAGCAGTATATGAACGCCGTGAGCGGTGAATGATTGCAGTGTATGAGGGCTGTGGCCAGTATATGAGATGCAATGTATCAGTGCCGTGAGTGGTATATGAGTGTGGTGTATCAAATGTAGTATTGATAATGTGATGCATCGGATCAGTATGGAGCAGATTATGCAGGGTTTTAGGACGGAGGTTGAAAGAACTTACCGGAATACCGTAAATACTGAGCAGGTCCATGCTCCTCTGCATCATCCCCATCAGAGAAGCTGACAGCTCCAGAGCCTACCCACTGTACTCTATGGAAGCCTGCAAAAGTGTTGAGGTAATTAGTAATCTGCGAAATATCAACTGAAATGAAATGAATGTACAGAATGTAAAGTATAGCATATACCGGGGTCGGGCCTCGAACTCTAACAAGCTCATGATCAGCTGGGGAAGGAGCGATGGGAATCTGATAAGTCTCTCCAGCCTGTCCTCGGCATGTCATAGTAGTGGGCAGGTCTGGCCACTCCGCCCTCTGTCCCCTCTAGGAACCCCTCCTACCATGGGCCTGGGTCACCTTGGATCCTCCCACTCGTCCTGCTGTGGCTACAGGTCTCTCTCTCTCACCTCGGCGACCACTGGCCAGAGGCTGTATGAGATATGTCTGGATGAAGACGGTGTAGTCGCTGTCGAGCCTGAAGAAGTCAGCATCCCAACCTATCGTGAAATCGGTCATCTCCTGCAGGGTGTACCTCTCTATATGCCTCATATGCGAAGGAGGCGGCATCGGAACCACCGGCTTGGGTAAACCAAGGCTCTGTCGCAGGAAGCGTTCACCCAAGTACCACACTCGACAGACCGGACCCTCAAGCAAAACCTGGAATCGGGAAGTCTCCCGAGCGCCCATAAACCGGTCTCTAACTACGTCAGGCAACACTGCCCAGGGCTGCCAGGTGATCTGTAAATGATGGATATACAGGTTGTTATCTGCTATTGAAAGTGCAATATAAAGCAAAGCTCAGATGAACTGTAAGGTTTGGAATACCTCCGCTGCGGCTACAGTGTCAAAATATTGGCGGAAGAATGAGAAAGACTCTCGCAGCCTCCGCTCGCATCTCACATCGTACCTATGTGAATATGGAACCATGGGGGGCGTCTCTACCTCTGGCTCTGGCGCAAGCCTCAGGAAGTAGGCATATACCCACAACTACAAAATGTGAAAGGGCAATAATGAGTATGCTTATCAGTAAAGCAGTATACAGATAAAGCAGAAATCAGAGAATGATGTGCAGTGTATTGTGCAGTGTGTGCAGTGTACAACTAGTGTAAAGCAGATTGCGTGTTATGCAGTGTGTGTGGTGTACAGATAATGTAAAGCAAGACTGTAAAGCAGAAGGGAAAGATGTACCTCCCAGGCTCTCTAGTAGCCTCCTAACAGGTGCCCACTTTGGCAAGGTGAGGAACTCATGTATCCATACAGTGTAGCCAAGCCTGCGCCACCCCAGTCATAGCGCCGAATGCGAGACAAGTCTACCAGTGCAGTCAAGAGGTAGAGGCCAATGGTGTTCGCCCGGTCGGCGAATAGAGTAATGCCAAGTGAGAACATGAGGAACCCCCGGGTATAGTGCTCGACCTCCTCGCGGGTCATCGGCGTCTCCCCCCTGAACTGGTCAGCGAACCACGAATATCACATCATCCCTGGTTGGGAGAGAGGTGGGCAAGTCCCTAGTAAAAAGATCTGAGCAGCATCCCACTCGCCCATATCAGTGTCGTAAGGGATCGGATCACCCCGTACTTCTATGCCGGTGAGCATGGAGAAGTCGAAGGAAGTCATCGTCATCTCCCCTGCTGTAGAAAGGTGGAAGGAATCGGTGGTGTCCCACCACCTCTCCACTAAGACGCCTAGAAGAGGTCGACTCACAGTGAGGCGCAAGAGTCCCATGCAGAGTACACCAAAACCGGCCTCATCGACGATGTGGTGAACATCATCGGGTAGCTCCATGTACCAGTCTCCTGCAATGGTGTTCCCATAACCCGGAAGGCATGAGAATCTCCCTGTGTCCAAGATAAATAGATGCAAAGCAGTGTCAGGAATACAGTGTATGCATGTGTTCAGAATTGATAGAAATGCAGTGTGTACATATGTTCGAGTTGACAGAAGTATCATGTATGAATGTACTCAGAATGAACTAGGCATGTGATGTACAAGTGTGTTTGGACTAATCAGATGAAGAGCAATATTGGCTATCCAAGACGTATAACCTACATTGCAGAAAGTAAAGAGGAAGAGTATACCTCAGTGGCGCCATAGGAAAAGTGTAACTCTGGCTCGCGTAGCAGGAGGTCCTCTGGTGCACCTCGTGCGAATCTCCTGAACTGGCGGATGCCGTCAGGAGGCAACACGTGTACGTCAGGATCGTACGTCGTCGGGTCGAAAGGCCGAATGCTGAGCGACAAAGGCTTGGACTCGTGATCCATCTCTATCCCTGTAGGAGCCCCACCATGTGGAACATCATCCGCCATCTCGAGAAGAATGAAAAATGGTCGAAGGAATGGAAAATGGGCAAGAATACCAAAAGTCAACAAAAAGTCAACTCCGCGAGGTGAAAAATGGAAGAAAATGTCGAAGTGCAGAAGAGGGCACGAAGATCAAGGGTAACTCGGGGGAAACAAACTCCACGTGATGGAAATCAAGAATGAGGCACCAAAAACACTTTTCAATTGGTTCAAAGTGTTTGAAATCTCAAGGGTTTCGCAAATCGAATGTTTGTGGGACGCTTAAAAGTGTGTATAAAGTGTGGATCGAAGGAAGAAATTAGCCTAGAGCACAAGGGGAAGAAGTTTCGGGCTTGAGAAAGTGAAAGAATAGGGTTTGGAACCCTATACTTAAAGACCCGAGGCAAATGGACCAAACTGCCCCGAATCTGCCATGTTTGGCCGATCGGCCAAATTGTTGGCTTGCCGGCCACTTTGTTGGCCGATTAGATTATCTGGTGGCCGATGGGTGGCCAATGGATCCCTCTTGTGGCCGATGGACCTCCAATGCCCTTGTTTGGGGTTGTTTTGTTGATTTGTACCCTCATCTCTCAAGAAAGTGCAGGAAAGTGTACCTTTTGAAGCTTAAACAGCCTCCGTGGTGACCTCGAACCGTGTTTTCTGTGTGCGGCACTCGATATACACAAAATGTATCCTTTTTCGTATCCTTTTGCATATTGCTAGATTCAAAAATTATCTTTGAATGCGTGGCTTTACGGTGTTCTTATCACATTCACGAGATTTGCATTTGTTATATGCCTCTTTCACTTTTGCATTGGACATGCATCATCGCGTTTGCATAACATATACACGTTGTGTCAAATAGGTATTCATGTTTACATTGCATAGAGTATGTACATTGCATGGAACACGTTTTAACCTTGCTTGCATAGAATGTGCACTTCTTACCTTGGCATGAAATGCGCGTCTTAAATGTTGCATGGAGCATACATTTCTCGCACTTGCATTGTTATGCACGTTCCAGTTGCATTGTTATGCGCGTTCCAGTTGCATTGTTATGCACACTTCACTTGCATTGTTATGCACACTTTACTTGCATTCTTATGCACTTTTCACTTGCATTGTTATGCACCATTCTACTCGTATCGTTATGCACCGTTGTTTATCTGGCATTGAATATGCACTGTTAGTTATCTTGCATTGCGTGTGCATTGTTGTCATTCATCTCGTGGAAGACATGCATGGCACTGCATCGTATCTTTCAAGTTTCCCTCTCATACATGCACGATATTCTATGTACGGTTCATTCAGAGGAATTTTGGGTAAAACCATTCCTCTCTTTCATCTCATTAGTTAGAGACATTCGGGCACGCCGATGTCTACACTAGCACCTCGTTGGTTAGAAACACCCGGGTGCGCTCGGTGTTTACGCTATACCCTTGTTAGAAGCATTGGGACGCACTCTGATGTTTATACAACTCCTCAGTGTTTGCACTGTCACATTTCCCTCTCTCGCGTGTGATACGCTGAGAGGTGTACCTTTCCTTCTCTTGCGTGTGATACGCTGAGAAGTGGTGCTTTTCTCTCTCTCGCGTGTGATACGCTGAGAGGTGTCGCCCTTCCCTCTCTTGCGTGTGATACGCTGAGAGGTGTACCTTTCCTTCTCTTGCGTGTGATACGCTGAGTGTAGACACCCCATTTTTGACCGTCCTCAAGACTTGGACGTCACCATTCGAACACTTGGTGATCATCCATGTTCGTGTTCGTCTTGAGTTCTCGGAGGTTTCGGCCGCGCGCCTTGCCTCGAGACCTCTCGACTTGTGTTTTTGCTTCTGAGGGCAGGGAATGGCTTGTCGGCCACCCCAACACCTCACCGGCCATGGCTTGAGGCCACCGGCCCTCTTTTCTTGCCACCGGCCATTGGTGATGGCCGGTCGGCACTTTGTTTAGTCGGCCGACCATTAATTTGGCCGATTGACTCCTTTTCTGGCCAAGACCTTTTCTTGAGGGGGGGTTTGAACCTTTTGAACCCTTGGTTTTTAGCTTCTTGAGGAAGCTTGAACCTTGTGACCCTTTTTAGCTTCTTGGAGAAGCTTGAACCTTTATAGCTTCTCCAAGAAGCTTGCACCTTTCTAGCTTCCAAGAGAAGCTTGCACCTTTTGCTTTAGCTTCCTTGATAAGCTTGACCCCCTTGACCCTTTTTTTAGCTTCTTGGAGAAGCTTGAACCTTTCTAGCTTCTCCAAGAAGCTTGCACCTTTCTAGCTTCTCTTAGAAGCTTGTTTCTCTATAAAAGGAGGGCCTCTCCTCCCATTTGGAGGGTTAGAAAATCTGATATATATATATAGAATATATATCACTCTCTCTCTATATCTCTCTCTCTCTCTACATTTGTATGTGTTAGAGTGCTCCAAAGTGAGTGATTCTTGGCCCCTTTGCACACCAACTCTCAACCACACCTCTCCATCATCCATCTAAGCTTCTTGGAGGCCATTTTCAGAGGCTAAGGAGCTGGTTTTTGGGACCAAAGGCTGCTGTCCCCGTTGCTCTACAAGGGTGAGCATCTAACCCTCTTTTATTCCCCGTTTTTGCACCAGATTTTAGCCTATCTTGCTTGCGGTTTTGAGCTTTGTGTATAACATAAAAAAGTTCTTTTTTTTGTGTTTAAGATACTTCATTAAGGACACTTTTGTGTTTGGGGTCTTTTACCCCCTCTTAGGCCTTGTTTGGCCCCATTTTGTGCTATTTTTGGTGAACTTCAGGACCACCTTGTTTGGGCCTCCTCACCACTGAAATCTTGAGGGATTTCAGTGGTGAGGATGGTGGTTTAAGGTCCTAAGAAGGAGAGGGCCACCCCCTCTCCTTGTTGTCTTCAAAAAGTGTCATTTTAGCCTAATGTGTGAGCACCATTTTTAAGTGCATGTTGGCCATGTCTTAAATGTTATTTGGTAGTATTTTTCCATGTATTACCTCTGTTTTTACTTGGTTTAGACACACCATGCTTGCTTTGCATACTTGTCTTGTAATGCCATGAAATTGCCTTAATATGTATCTAGCATTTAGACCACTATGCTTACTTGTTTTGGCTTAGCTTTGTGAAGCTTTTATGCTTGTTTTAGTATGCTAAGGGACTGTTTTTGGTCATTTGAGTCATCCATAACTTGCTTTGTATAGCTACCATGTAATCCCCTCATGAGCCTTGAGTGTTGACCCCTCTAGCATGCTTTATTTGCACTATTTCAATGATTTGGAGTCACTTATAATGTCATTTCAGTCCTCATGGTATGCTTAAATGTTTGCATTTGATGCTCCTTTGATGCTTCAAGAGGTTGTGCATTATGCTCCATGTTTAGACATTTGTGTATGCTTCCATGTGTAGGTCATTTAGATGCCATCTAAGTGGTTTTTGGGGCTTACTTTGACATGATTTGGGACTGTTTTGATTCACTTTGATCATTTGCTTCATGTGTCATGTGATCATGGTTTAAGTCCTTGGGCTAATTCCAAGCTTCTATGCATGCTTTGCTTGTTTTGTTTACTTGGTTTGGCACCATTTATGACATGATTTTAGAGCTTATAATGCATTCCATATGCCCATGTTGTTCCTCTTTTAAGTGTGCTTAAGAGTTGTCTCTATGTGCCTAAATGTTGGACATTGCATGCATGCTTATTTGTGTGTGTTTTGGCTTCCATTCTTGAGCATATTGGCCACTGATTTTGGCATGCTTGAGAGCTCCCCAAATTAGTTTAAGTCCATGCTTGACATGTTGCTCAAATGTTGTTGCCTTGTTTCATGCCTTGCATGCTTGTTTGCTTAGGTTGTGTGCCTAGTGTGCATTACTTGCTTGCATGTTCATGTTGCATGTTTAGATTGCATGCTTAGGTTGCATTTGGCATGCATGCCTTGCCTCTTGAATCACCATGATTGAGGTTGGGTTCCTTATGTGTTTGTGTGCATTACATTTGACATTAAAATGCACAACTTAGCTTCTTGGGCCATCACGCATTGAAATGCGTGGTTGGTGGTCCGAGAATCGAGCACCATACCCCTTTGAGTCACAAACATGATAAGGGATGTGGTGGTGCACACATTTGCTTGAAATGCATTGCCATGCCATGTTTTGCCCTCTGCTGCTGTCAATTGCAGGTTCTGCAGGAAGTTTTGGCCGGTCGGCTACATACAGTGCCGACCGGCAGTTCATCAATGGCCGATAACTTCATCAGCGGCCGTGACCATTTCCCATAGCCGATGGACATTCCTCTAGCCGGTGGCACTCCACAGTGTGCAGAGAGCATACCTTGGGACTTGTGCAGTCTTCAGAGGTGCCAAACAGTGAAAACAGAGGCAACATGTGTCATGGCAATGAATTTCTGGGCGAAGCAAATCCAAGCATGCGTGCATCCTCTTCCCGAGGCCTTTTACTGCTTTCCATAGCTTAGTGAATTTGTTAATTAATTAAATAGAGTTTTGTAATATTTAATGAGTTAGAGTAGTTAATTATTTATTCGGCCTGTATTATTCTTTTGGTTCCTCCGAGCGAGGGCGAATTTGTAATAAGTGTGGGTGCGTGTGTGCATGTCTTCCAACCCCCACTTCTTTCTCCCTTTTATTTACCTGCTTTCGATGGTTAGTATTAGGGCATATTTAATTTAGCATACCTTATGCTATGCATGCGTGCATCCGTACATTTGTCTTGCATGCATCGGGCTCGGCGCATCATACTAACTACACTGTACTTCAATTCCAAGTTGAATACGTGTTAGTTGTAGCATCATCATATGCCATCTTAGAATAGCCGAGCCTATTGTAGTTGCATCTTGCATGTGTTGCATTAGCCATCTTAACATGAACTAGGATCATGCATATGATTACTAACTAGTTTCTGTTTTGGCTTGGAGTACTCGGTAAGCATTTATGCTTTAGCATACCGCATGCGTGTGAGTGTTGCCATAACAACATGATTACCATGAGGCTAATTGCTTACGTGTTATAAACTGCCTGAATGCCTGTGGGTGAAGGTTGGATTGTTTGAGTTGGAATAACTCGTTGAAATCTGTATTTTAGCCTACTCGCGAGTAGCAATTTCAAAACTGTTTTCAAAACAAACGGATATGCAATGCTTATTTTCAAATTAGGCGATCTAGTCTATACTTGTTTGTTGTGCGCATAACATAGTAATTCTAGGCTAATAACCGGAATAAGAACATATAATGTTTTCAAAACAAGATATCACAGTTAGTAGAGGCCGATCTTTGATCGGGCGAGAGGGGGTGCTCATAGCTGACCTTCCCCAATCGTACCCAAGTTCCCGAGCCGAGGCAACTTTGGTGATGACGGACACGTGGCCTTTGGCACCTTGTCAGGGTTTCCTAAATTCTCCCAAAATAAAATATTTAGGTGGCGACTCTGTATCTGGCAAAGCAGTCCATGTTTGGCACTTCTTTTCTAAAAATCTGTTTTCTCAAAACGATTTGCCGGATTTGGACTCTTTGGTTCAGATTAAGAACCGTGACAATTTGAGTCCTGAACTGTAGTGAGCCCAAATGAACAGAACGGGGGAGTCATCCTCCCGGGGCGTTCAGGGACGTCTACAGTTTCTAGCGACTCTGCTGGGAAAATTAGAGAACTTGACTCGAACTCGTGATATCTTGTTTTGACTACACTCATGTGTTTCTTTGCATTGCATGTGCATTGGTGCGCCTAGGACACTATGTTGGCCATCTGCTATTCCTGAGCGGTCTGCCGGAGGCTTGACTTTGTCAAAGCATGCCATAAGGCAGACCGGTTGCGGGCTCTGCCAGTATGGGAACACAAACCCCGGTTTTACCGAGGCACCCTTTTGACCATTCGACCTAGTGCATATCGAAATCCATAGTGACCATTCCAAACTAGGACAGGTTGCTTACCCAATGTTAGGTTGTTTGAAACCGCTGCGTGCGTAGTGAAACCCTAGCTCCTGACAAAATAGGACAGGGAAACCCTACCCCAACATAGGGGTGTTTTTGCTCTCTCTTACTTGCTATGTGCTTTTAGAGTGTATCTCTGTAGGAACGCATATACCAGTTTGCAAGTCTGGGTATCAAGCCTGTGGGCATCAACATCAGTATTTGGGGAATCAGTTTTACCCGAGGGTATCAGTTTACGGGCAGATATTTGGGGAACAGTTATCAGTATTGAGTACAGTCGTTCCACTATCCGTTCCAGTGAAATTGGGCTGAGATGCTGTCTGTTTTCTCTTTTGCTAGGGGTAGTCTTGGAACCATAGCTTCAGAAGGCTTCACTATCCCCCGGGTCAGAGAAGGCTAGTCAGGCACAGACCACCAGTATAACAGCTACCAGATCAGTGATCTTTGAGCAGTCGGGTTGAGATTTCCGAGCCTACTGCAGAAACAGATACATCGTTGCTCAGTTAGACCAGGACAATATGTCGAGTCTGGAAGAGATGGTGCGCCAACTCCAAGATAGTATGAAAGCCATGCAGCAAGACGCTGTCTGTCAAGCAAATTCGCCAAGCAACAGGCTGTGGTCATAGCCCAACAGGCAGAAACAATTGCTAGGTTAGAGCAGCAAACTGGAGTATCTACTTCACACCAAGCTCCTCCCCCACCAAAAGTCCCAATACCTGGGGAGACGGCGAATGTTCAGAATGTCCAGGAGGATACAGACATCCCAATGGGGCCGGCTCCGCCCCCGATTCTACCTCAACTATCCAAGGCACCCACTCCTATCAATCAACTGAATTCCCCTTTTGCGCTCGAGGTGGACCCCACAGCACTAAAGGTGAGTAAATTGGAAAAACTATTCAAGAAGTCTCAAGGAGCTCAATCCATTCCGGACATTGAGGGCGGGTACACCGACGCAGCTGTGACGCTGCCGGACAAATTTAAGATGCCACAAATCGACCGTTTTGATGGATCTGGTGATCCCATGGTGCACTTGCGGCTGTTTTCAGATATTCTAAGGCCAATGGGCCTCACCAGACTACAAAAGCTTTCTTTATTCGGCCGGACCCTGTCGGGTGTAGCAGCCATCTGGTATGCAAAACTGGAAGACGATGTTAAGAGGAATTGGGAGGAGATGGCCGAGCCCTTCGTTGCACAGTACTCCTATAACACGCAATCAAGATTACAACCCGTGATCTCGAGACGACTAGGCAGGAGCCAAAGGAGAGTTTCTCCGATTTTGTAACTCGGTGGAGGGCCAAGGCCTCAATGATGACCATTAGGCCGACTGACAAAGATCAAATACGGATGGTTGTGCGCAACCTCCAACCCAAGCTTATGCAAAAGCTTATCGTCCTCCCCTTCCCACCTTTGCAGATCTACATGAGATTGGGGTACAGATCGAGGATGCCATGAAGCAGGGCCTTATCGACCAGGAGAAGGAGCAGCCTAGGCGGGCGTTTTTCCCGCAGTTTGAATGCGACCACCAGTGGCGATGTGGCCACAAGATCTTCTGAGGTGGGCATGGTCACCACCACCACATCAAAAAAGGCTACCCCATTCACCGGTGCATCCGGAAGTAGCTCACAGAAAACCAAATATCCACCCCGAGTCAAGAGGGTTTTCACCCCACTTTATATGCCTTTGTCAAAGGCTCTACAGGTCTTAATCCGGAAAGGACATCTGAAACCATTGGAACAACGGCCTTTACCTGATCCTCTCCCTCCAAAGCATGACCAGACTAAGTATTGTGCGTACCATCAACAAACTGGTCATGAGACCGATAGCTGCTTTCGTCTGCGCCATGATGTACAGGATTTGTTTGACAACAAGGTCATTGCCGCACCATCTCAGCAGAGTCTATCACCACTGGATCAGTGAACTTGGGGGATAGTATGAATATGTGATCGGGGGATGAACCACCTGCGGGCGGCACTCAGTTTACTCCAACGTGGGAATGGCACGCACTATTTTGAGCAATATGCAAATACTAGTTTTTGTACTTTCTGGCTTGGGTATTGAGCCAGTTCTATTGTTTTGTTTTGAGTCTATCTCTTTGTTTTGAGTCAGTCTTTTTGGTTAAGGTCTGTCTTGTTGTATCGAGTCAGTCCTGTTATGTAGGAGTCGGGTGATTCCGGGGGTGTTACCTCGGACATCACCATTTTGTTTTGTGTTTGTCTTTTCATTTTCTTTTGAGTCTGTTTCTGCCTTGGAGCTAGTTACACCAGAAGATTTGAATGGAACAGCAGTGATTTTCACACTCTTGTGTTTGTATCTGCCATGTGCTAGTTGTGCCAGAAATTCTAAGTGAGATGACAGTATTTGATAAGAAGCTGTGACTTTTCTGTGCCTTAAAATCATTGCATTGACCTAAGTTTTTCAAAACTTTTTCTAACACTGCGGTGAAAACGAAGAGGAAGGAATTCCTCGGGTTTTGCAAAAATTTGATCAATTGAGAAAAGAGAGGCGTGCTAAGCCCTTAATGAATGAATCATGCTTGTTAACATGAGTACTGGAAGGATCCTGGCTTGATCCAGATTGGTCTTACACTGTCTTCAGCGCGAGCGATTTGTCGCTTTCTTAAAAACTTTCAAAAACTGTTTTGCGCGGTCCTGCGAAGACTGTGTGGAATCGCTCTTGAGATTGTGCAGCTAGGATCGCTCTCGGCCTCAAGACTCAACCCATTTGCTTTCAACCTTGGACTTGGATTGAACATTCAACGGTCAACTACGATGTGAGGCCTGTGTGGCCAGATTTGAAAGCAGCCCTCGAACAAGAGGCACCAAAGTTAGATCAAGAAGATCAGATCTCATCAGAAGAAGCTTGCGAAGCTAGAACAGAAGCACCCCTCGAACTAGGGGCAAAAATGTCCGATATGCTCGAAGAGCCGAAGATGGATCCTTCAGTAAATCAATACAACGGCCACTCTCCTGGATACGGATGGCTTCAAAACCCTAAAACCATTTGGCATGGGCTTGTTACACTTTTACCCTTTGAGAGGCTCGCTGGGCCAAAAACCCGGAAGGGCGACCCAGGCAAAAGTTAGAGCAAGAGAAGAATACAAAAAGAAAAATGCAAAAGAAAAGAAAAAGAAAAGGAAGAAAATGCAAAAAAAAAAAAAAGAACAAAAAGAAAGAAAAAAGAATGAAAAGATACAAAAAAATTGAAAAAAAAGAAGAAGAACAAAGCTCGCAAGGTCGAAAACCCGCAACGGGCGCCTTGGCAAAAGTTAGAAAAGGAGAGGTTAATACCCGAGTGTACCTTAACCCCGAACTACGTAAGGCTTGATTCCCATCTTTGGGATACGTAGGCAACTTCATTCTGAAGTCCAGCCGTAAAACACTTCAAATTCAATTGTGTCCATGAANCACAAACACCCTCATGTATTTCAAACAGGAATGCTTCCACTTTGCGTGAACACACTTTAAGTAAGGTCCTGAGAATGACTTTTTGTATAATGCCAAGGATGGAGAGACCAAAATCGCTGTGACTTTGCTCTTATCTGTTGGCTTCTTTCCTCTCTTCTGGTAAGGTGCTGTCTTTCAGGAATAGTATGATGGGATCCATCCAAGAAGGCCTAACTCTGCACAACATACCTCTTCTGCCTCTGGGTCTTCAATGCTTGGTCTAGGCAGTAGTCGATTACAGTGGGTGAGGAATGGAGGTGTCTGCCATTGAGGCGAAGCCTGCTAGTTCGTCCGTCTGCTGTTTTCCTCTCTGCCGATCTGTTCTATCCTTCACCACTTCGAACTTTTTATCTCTGTTCTGACCAATTCTTGGTACTTGGCCATTCTATCATCCTTTGCCTCGTAGTCGCCAGATATTTGGTTTACCACCAACTGGAGTCGCTGTAAACCATTAGCTCGGTGGCCTTCATGTAGTATGCTGACTTGAGGCCTGCCAGAAGTGCTTCATACTCTGCTTCGTTGTTTGACGCTGGGAAGCCAAGGTTGATTGCCTGCTCCACCACTAGGCCATCTGGAGATGATGAGGACTATGCCAAGTCCTGCGCCATGTCGGTTGGATGCTCCATCCACAAAGAGCTTCCACATTTCCCCTACAAACAACTTCCAGCATGAGGATCGGATGATGTTGTGGGTCTGGATGTCGCTGGCTTTTCTTCATAATCCATAGTTGCAGTCTGCCCCTTGTCTTCTGATGGTACCAAGTCATTAGTTGTTGGTGAGTTTTGACTTGGTGCAGCAAGGTCTGTTTCCTCCTTGCCTTCTCTACTCTGGTCTGCCTTGGGCCCTGGCTGAGTTACCTGCACTAGGGGTTGCGCTATTCCGGCGTCAATCTCCATCCCTAGTTCGGTTCTGTCATCAGGTCGATTGGGCAGACTTGGTGGCTTCCAGGAGTGAACTCCGCGACGAAGTCTGCCAAAGATTGGGCCTTTACTGCGGTTCTGGGTTTGGAACTTGATGTCATATTGTCCCAATTCACTGCCCACTTCAGAATTCGCCCAGAAAAGTTCGCCCTTTCAAATAAAGCCTTGAGTGGGAAGGCTGTGAGAACAACTATGGTGTGGGCGTGAAAGTAATGTGACAACTTCCTTGAGGCCATCATTAAGGCCAAGGCCAGTTTCTCCAGTGGCAAATACCTCGTTTTGGCGCCTAACAATGTCTTGCTGACGTAGAAGATTGGAAGATGCTGGATGCCTCTGCCCGAACCACACTGCACTTACCGCGTGCTGAGAGACTGCCAAGTAGAGGAAGAGTTCTTCTCCGTATTGGGGTGACAAGTAGTGGTGGAGAAGACATGTATTCCTTCAAACTCTCCAGAGCTCGGTCACATTCTTCGTCCCACTCAAACTTAGCTTTTAATGACTGAAAGAATGGACGCAATCTGTCTGAAGACCGGCTGATGAATCGGTTAAGTGCTGCTGCCATGCCGGTGAGATGCTGCACTTCTTTCATTGAGTTAGGCCTCTCTAATTCCTGAATTGCTTTGATTTGGGAGGGGTCGCCTCAATACCCCGGTTGGTCACCAGGAAGCCCAGAATTTGCCAGATCCTACTCCGAATGCACACTTCGACGCGTTGAGGCGTAACTTATGCTTCTTCAGGATTCAAACATCTCGCCTAGGTTCTTTAGATGGTCATCCGCATCCTTGCTTTTGACCACCATGTCATCGATGTAAGCCTCCATTGTTCTGCCTAACAATGGCTCGAACATCTTTGTGACCATTCTCTGGAATGTCGCCCCTGCGTTCTTTAGGCCAAAGGGCATGACCTTGTAGCAGTATAGCCTCTTGGAGTGGTGAAGGATGTTACTTCCTGATCAGGTTCGTGCATGGCTATCTGATGGTAGCCTCTGTATGCGTCAAGGAAGCTAAGCCTGCTGTGCCCAGCTGTGAGGTCCACCAATTGATCTATCCTTGGTAGGGGGAAACTGTCCTTCGGACATGCTTTGTTGACCGTCTTGTAATCGACGCAGACACGCCACTTGCCATTCTTTTTTGGCACCACGACTGTGTTGGAGATCCACTTGGGGTAATGTACCTCTCTGATTGCTCCTGCCTCCAGTAGGTTACCCACTTCTTCTGCCACTATCTCGGCGTGGTGGAGTGCCGATCTGCGTGTGCGTTGAATGTCTGGCAGATGGGTGGACATTGAGTTGGTGGCAGATGAGGTTTGGATCAATGCCTGGCATGTCGTAGGCGTCCAGGCAAACACTTCGATGTTGGAGGTCAGGAATTCCATAACCTCCAACCTCTCAGTGCTGGATAACGACGAACAAGCAAGAAGAACTTATCCGGGTTCTTTTCGTCGATTCTTACCTCTACCAAGTCTTCCACCGCTTTCTGATCAGCCGCTTTGCCAACCTCTGCGAACAGTTCATTACTCTCAGGTTCTTCAACCGAATGAACATATCCTTTGGCAGCGCGGCTGCCATTCGTTGTGACGAAGCATTGTTTGGACATAATCTGGTCCCCATATACTTCTTCAATTATTCCGGTGTCGTTGGGAAATCGCATCACTTGGTGGTAGGAGGATGCCACCGAGCGCATGGCATGCAGCCATGTTCTGCCCAAGATAACGTTGTAGGTGGAGGGGACCTTTATCACCCAAAACTCCACTTGTTTCGTCATGCTCCCTGCCCTGACTGGGAGGATAATTTTGCCGACGGGCCATTCTGGCATGGAGTTGAATCCGATAAGGGGAGATACAGCAGGCGCCAAGTCTTTATCCTGCAACTTTAGTTGCTTGAAGGTTTCATAATACATGATTTCACACGAACTACCTTGGTCAATCAGAATCCGCTTGACGTCAAAATCCTTGACTCGAAGAGTGACGACCAAGGCATCGTTGTGAGGGCAATAAATCCTTGCCAAGTCTTTATCGAGAAGGACATGACATTTGTGGCCTCTATCTTCCCCTTTTTTGGCGACTGGTTGGACACTTAGTACCTCTCTGAAGTGCTCTGCCTTTTTGATTGAACTCGCATACACGCTTAGGTTCAAAGACTCCATGTATTACGTTGATTACGCCTTGAGGTGGGGCGTCGTTCGGCATTCCATTGGGCATATTGTGGTCCTGGGGGGCTGGCTGTGCCTCTCCTTCTATGTATTTGTCCAGGTGACCCGCTGCCACCAACTCTTCCAGATGCTGCCTCAATGGTGTGCAATTCTCAGTGCGGTGCCCCTTTTCTTTATGGAAGGTGCACCTCGATCTGTCATCGTAGTCCTTCTGAGCTTCGCCTAACTTAGCGGGCCACTTGACGAAAGGCTCGTCTCGAATTTCGCTAAGTATACGGTAGATCGGTTTCTTGAAGACCGTGGTGATGGCAGTGCGGACTCTCAACCATCTTTTGTCTTGGTCTTCTCCGTTGTCTCTTTTGTCACGTCCGTTTCTGTTCGGACGGTCCACTGCGTTGACCTTTGCTGAGGCCTTCTTCTCTGGTGCTGCGGCCGCGCCAGACTTTGCTTTGGCACGAGCGCCATCCTCTTCCACCCTGATGTGCTGATGCACTCTCTCCATCAGGGCCTCCATGGTTAGGGGTGGCGTCATGGTGATAGAGTCCCTCAGTCTGTTCCCGACTGGGAGGCCTCTTTTATATTGCGCAATAGCGAGATTGGTGGGCAATCCCCAATCTGGTTGAATGTCTCCAGTAGCGACTGTTGTATGACCTCAAGGTCTCCTTATCACCCATGTCGATGGAGAGTAACTGGTCGATCTCCACTGGGGTTTTCGTGTTTGTTCTGAATCGCGTTACAAACGCCTCCGCCAGTTGCGCCCAGGAGGCTATGCTGCCCTCTGGAAGCTTCTCAAACCAAGTCAAGCCTAGTCACCAAGGCTTGAAGGGAATAGGATGCACATCAAGGCCTCATTCCACCGGTATACAGCCATGACCTGGCGAAAGTGGCTTAAGTGTGAGTAGGGGTCCGTCTTCCCCTCATACATTGTGAATTTGGGTTGTAGGAAGCCTGACGGTAGGGGCGCGTTCTCTATTGCTGGGACGAATGGTGAGGTCTGCAGCCTTGCCAATGCCTTGTCCGCTGGTTCGTAGGCCGGGCGCGGTATTGGCATTCCAACCTCGACGCTTCCATGCGTCCGAGGAGCCAACCGCTGTAAGGCAGAAACTCTATGTGGATCGCGCGCCCTAGCGTCCTCCTTCCACCGTGCTTTCTCTTCTAGTACGGTCCGCAGGTCGGACGATCTGGGCAACTCTGTCTGCCTAGACCTTGTCTGGTGTGTATGTGAGGGCCGGTATGTGCTTCCTTCGGTGTACGACCTTTCAGACCTCGTCCTCTCAGACCTGGAGTGGCGAGTTCTGGAAGATCTGGATTGCGTGTCGCCTGTCCTGAGGCTCTTGTTCCCCCTTGTGAGGGTGTAGTATTCCTACTACGACTTTCCGAGTGGCGAGGGGGCGTCTTATTTGTGCACCCCTCTCCTGTCGCCACTTCTTTTCCTTTCACCTGGCGCTTTAGGGATTCCATGTCTGCCGCCATCCGACGGATCAACTCGTCTTGTTCCCTGACGCGATCTTCCAAAGTTTGAGGATCAACTCTACGTCTTTGTCTTTCTGGGCTCTGCGAACGAGAGGGATGAGGGCTGTTATTCCGCCTTCGCCCCCTTGCATCCTCCTGGAATTTTGTCTGTGTGGTTCCAGGTTTGCCATGGGAGTGACCACGGGTAGGCCTTCCGCCTAGCACCCCCTTCTGGAGTTAGTCCGTCGACGGCGGACTGAGATAATTCTTCGTTGTTCGCCATTGATTTTCTGGGAGAAAAAGCTTGATCAAGAGGTTATTCTTGTCTGTATTCCCACAGACGGCGCCAATTGTATGGGAAAGAAATACACCTTCTCGTATAATCCTGTTGACCAAGTCTGCGCTCCTCCGTACGACGTCGCTTTATCACCTGAAAAACACAAACGTGAGCTAGCCGGAAACCTCTCCGATGCCTAAGTCAGTAAGCTTGACAAATAGACAAGAGCTCTATGAATTCAGGGAGCAAAGTTGCATTACCTCTCCAAAGGTGATATTGGTGAGCTTTTATAGGTTTTGCGTGGCACAATCCTGGTAGGACTCTTACTCCTCCATGCGTAGAGTCCTTCTAGGATTACTCCTCCTTGCGTAGAGTCCTCCTAGGATTCACAATCCTGGAAGATAATGCTTATCTTCCAACACCCTCCTCACTGCTTAAGCCAAGTGAGATGGCTTTACTATGGCCGAACTCCTTTACAGCCGTAGTAACCTACAGTTCGACCCCCACCTTCCTATCTCTCACCTCGGCTTTCCCATGCTATGACCGAGCTAACCATAAGAGAATCAAGCCGAACTATGGCGCGGCCAAACCAGACTATGTCAACCCGGCCGAATCGAGCCAAACCGGCCAAACCGAACTATGTCAACACACGACCGGTCTACCTTATGAAGACCGAACAACCGACAACGCTTTTCCAACCGAAGTAGAATTAAGACCTTGGTAGACCGGTCTAACTATTACGGTCTCCAAACCGGTCTAACTCCAAGGCTATCTTTCCAGACCGGAGTAACTTATATGCCCATTCTACTCGGCCTCTTGTACCGCGGCCCATAACGGCCCAACAGCCAGCTCGGCCCAATTTTGCACATAAATTACCCTCTCAGTACCTGATATCGATTTTGGATCTGCGATTTGATGAAGAACAGATCGACTTTGAGTTCCAGTTCGATGAAGAGACTGATCAAAGCCCTCCAGCAACAGATCGATGAAGAACAACTAGAGAGTTCGATGAATATACAATGCAAAATCTGCAATCGAGCGAGCTAGAGCTTCAAATCGAGAGATCTAGAGCTAGAGCTTCAAATCGAGGGCTTTGAAGAAAGAGAGAGACAGAGAGAGAGAGCTGTAGAAGAGACGCAGAGAAAATGAGGGACGGAGGATGGACAGTGTCAATATATACACCAAATACGACGCCGTTTAAATGACATCAAAGACAACGTTTTGAAAACGCTGTGTTTAATTGATCTATTATGGCGTTTCCCTAAACGCCATGAAAAAAACGTTGCAATAGACCAATTTTCCTGTAGTGCCAACATTATATCAAACCGGTGTTCAGTTTTTTTTATCAAAATAATATTAATATAAATATTTGTTTTACCAATTTTACATAAAACAACGGGTACTTTGGCCAAATAGTTCAATTTCCATGCTTTGTAATTCTGCACAGGTTTGATTCCTGGCATTGATTTCTCTTTATACGGCGACGACGGCAGTGTGGGGTTGGAGTCACTATAAAGTGTAAGGGTTTTATAGATTAATTTTTTTTGTCCTTAGAATTAAATTTTTGTTGCAAAAAAATATAGAAACTAATTTTTGTCGTGAGGTAGTCCTGAAAAGTAAAAGAAAAGATTTTTAGTAATAAAATTTTAAAAATATCGTTAGAAAACATAACAATTTGTTGCCAAAAGGATTATTTTGAGACAAAAAATTTGGTCCCTAAGACTCTGTCTAGTTCATGGATTTGAAAGGAATTTAGAAAAAGAAAGAAAAAATGTGTATGAAATGTAGTTTATTTTATTTACATTTTATTGACATTTTTCTTTTCTTTTCTAAATTCTTACCAAATTCATGAATCAAATACAGCGTAAATGATAGTAATTCATTATTAAATGTCTAATTTTGTCACTAAACTATAACAATGACACTTTTGGCAATTAAAATATTTGATTCCTTAAAAGTAATGTTGTCTATAAATTTTTGTTTCTAAAATCTTAATTTATTGTAATAATTTAATAGTGATGGCAGTGGACATGATAATGGATTTTTTTTTCTAATATGGCGGCTGGTGGCTGTGGCAACGGGCGGCGACGAAAATAGAGTGGTGCTGTTGGTGGCAGTGCAGGTGGAGGATCATTCTGGTGGAGTGGCAGCTGCGGTAGTTGAAGGTGGAGTGGCGGTACAATAGTGATAAATTTAAATAAGGGGCTCAGCTTGTGTTAAGTTGAGATCAAGACTGAACCCGTTCAGTTCAGTCTATGGGGTCTTTTTTTGGGCCGTTTTGATAATCCGAACCGTTCAATGTGTAGAATTCGTCGAGTACTACATGTCTATAAAAATCACGTTGATCAGATATCAATAACTATGTGATCAAATCAATTTTGTATAAAAAAAATGGACGGTAAAAAAATTAACGATAGATAAAAAATTGTTTTGTTCACATAGCTATCGATATCCGATCAACGTGATTTTTTACAGGCATATAGTACTCTACGATTTCTACACATTGAACGGTTCGGATTATCAAAACGAGACCCGTGATGGGCCCCCACGAGCCCAACACACGGTCCAGTCCGATCTTGGACTGGACCAAAGCCACTGCCTAAATAAGTACTCATGTCCAACTCAATTGGGTTGGCAAGGTGCAATCCATTTAAGTCTATATATTTCGACGGGTTAAAACGAATTTTAAATAGATCTGATTGGATGGATTCGTAGGTTGGGGTTGAGTTTATCACATCTCACAAAATAGATTTTTTAAAATCATTATTAACGTACTCATTATGTTTTATATCAATAAATTTTTACATTTATTATGCTTTATATCAATAAATTTTTACATCCCCCCTCCCAAAAAAAAAAAACAAAAAAGAGTAAAAAGGGTGAAAGGTGTGAATCATACAAAATAATTCAACATGTCTAGCGCCGGGTAGATTGATAGAAAAAGAGGAAATTACACGTACCTCCTTTGAAATTTAAAAAAAAAAAAAATTTTTTTTGACATAATTACATTGAGTTTTTTGTTATTTTAATTTATATAATACTTAATTTTTTTTTTATTACCAATAATTTGTTAGTTATATGGATGACATTTTTTTATTATCTCTTTTATACTAAAATATATATTTTATATTGTTTATTTTGTATTTTTATGATATCTGTGTTAGTTTGATACATTTAATTTTATTAAAAAAAACTAATATAATTATATTAAAATTATAAAATTTAATATAATTTTTTAAAATTTCAAAAAAAGTCATTATAATTTATCCGTAAAATATTGTCTTGTTTTGGTTGTTTGGGCAAGAGATGCGGGAACAGAAGTGAGGAGGACACTAACGCATACACGAGGTGATTGAGCGGTTTTATTTTTATTTTTAATATTTTAAAGATCAACAAAGAAGTAATATTTTATTACTAATCCAGGATTGTGAATATGATATTAAACTTTGCCACAACATTTAATGCTTTATTGAATAAACTATAATAAAGTCACATTCATAAAAATTATAACTTATTATCGATTGCCACTGTCTTTATTAATATGAAATATACCCACTTACCATTATTGTAGTAGTGTAAGGTAAACAATAATGGATTTAATATTGCAAACAATGGTTTAACTACTACAGATTCCATGGTATATATTTGATTGACTGGGCTAAAAATTGTGTTGACACACGTTTTTCATGAAGATCACACAGTAGGTTTTGCAAAGTAGGTAGAAATTGGAAACTATGTTTTAAATTCGATTTCTCCCAACCCTATTTTTTCAATTTCTTTCATGCTTTTCTTTTTCTTTTTATTTTTATTTTTCTTCTGCTTATTTTTTCTTGATGTGCTCTAAAGTGAAAGGCAACATCACTCTCTCATTCCGCTCTCTGGGATCTGAGAAGTGGACACATCATGGGATTCTTTGGATTCTTTTTTTTGGTATGATTTGGCTAGAATCTTCTTGTAACACGACACAATTTTGATAAATGAATAAGACACAGAGATATGGCTCAAACGATCCACGGTGGATAAGAACTAAGTGAACCTCTCAAATAGAATTTTTCTTTTTTTGTGAGGAGTCTTATCTTCTAATAAAGTTATTAGTGTAAAAAACTCATCCAAAAAAAGTGACGTGTTGTTCAGATTCAATTTTTATATGATAAAATTTGCACTTAAAATAATTTTAAATTACATAATTTTTTTTGAATATATTTTAATAAATTTTCTAAATTTCTAACATTGATGCCATATAATAGACTCATCATGTAACTCAATTATTTACCATTGGGTTTTGTTGCATTGGTTGGTCAGGGCTATTCTGAATTCAAATAATTCAATATAATAATATGTGAAAATTCAAGTTGATATGATATTAACACTCACTTAATCAAATGATATATGTTTTATAAAAATGAGCAATTTATTCTTAAATTACATTTATCATTTATTTTATTAATATATGATCCAACGTAACTGATACTTTTAACAACTTTATTTTTCACATTAAGAGCTTATTTGGAAAGTTGATTAAAAGTCAACTTTTAACTTTTAACCTATTTTGAGTCACATCATCTATCATATTTTTTACTTATAAAAACACACAAAAAAACAAAAATAAAAATTACAAACTAACTTTTAATCAATTTCTCAAAATATCCCTAAATATCTATTTGATAAATCCTATAATGCCGAAAATTTGAATAGTAAGTGAAGGTCGACCCCAGCTAAAAGACCGTCTATAGTGGCTTCATTTCAATCCCAAAAAAGTTGGGATGCTGGTTCACAAAAGCAAAAGCAACTTTAAAGCAAACAAAAGCATGCTCTCCTTCCCCTAGGGCTGAGAAAGGAATCTGTAAAATTCAATTCGATCCAGTTCAGTCTAATCCGATAGGTTTGGATTGGTTTTTTTAATCCGTGGTTCGGTTTCTGATTAAAGAATTAAAAATTCGTAGTCCACAGATTGGTTCTGGATTGAACCCCACGATTTCGGATTGGAACTAATTCAGACTGTATAGAAATAGTCTATATTTTTATTATACATCCTCTCCCATAATATCTTCTCTTATTCCATATAAAACCTAAACTCAAACCTAAGCCCGCATAATATCTTCTCTTATTACTTTTGTTTGTTAATTTTTAGTTTTAATTTGTAATGGTCAAAATACTTATGATGAAACTAGTTTTCTTATGGTTGTTTAAATTCTAGAACAGTATGTCGCTATTATAGAAAGACATGTTGCTATTGTGGAACTAATATAACATTATATTTATATTTTTATGAAATTAAAGTGTTATATATATATATTTTTGTTATTTAATCATGTGAATCCGTGGTCCTAAACCGATCCAATCCGTGTTTAAATAAATTGGTTCGGATTGGTTCCATGATTTATACGGATTGGATTGGTTCCAGTTTTTCAGGAACCGTAGATAACGGATTGGTTTTGGTTTTATCCCAATCCAGACCATACTCACCCCTACTTCCCCCTCTGTCATGATTGAGTGCTTTTTATAAGGGACCTAGCTCTCATTTTCAAATTCAATCATACCCATATGCAAAAGGAAACAGAGTAACTAGAAAGAACAACTTTAGTTTCTAACATGTAAGCTTTATGTTGTTGCAAACATTTTTATTTTTATTTTAATTTTAATTTCATGAACTACACTTCCTTCATCTGCTACATCCTTCTAATTTAATTTATTTATATTTACATATGGTAAAGCATGTAGACACTTTGCACAATCCTCTGTTTTTATTATTTTGTTTTGGTTAACAAATTTTATTTTTATTGATTTTGTTTTGACAGAGTTTCCACTAATTTTATGAGATATGGTGCCCAATTCAAGAGTTCAAGATCATGTCTCCATTCATTTAGACAATAAGCTTACTCACCTGTCTCATAGGCACTGTGAATGTAATATCTACAAAGTATATGATCGACTTCGCAGACAAAATGAAAAAGCTTACGAACCAGAAATATTGGCAATAGGCCCATATCACCACCATAAAGCCAACATAGTGATGGAAGAACACAAGCTATGGAATTTGCAACAACTTCTTAAACGAAGAAATGAGACGAGTGTGGATAGGTACATCATAGCCATGAGAGATTTGCAAGAAAGAGCACGTGGATGTTATGCAGACTCTGTAAGCCTTAATGAAGACGAGTTTGTGGTAATGATGCTTCTCGACAGCTGTTTTATCATTGAGTTATTTCGCAAATTCACCATCACAAGTATGCAAGATGTGCATGACCCTTTGTTCAAAATAGAGTGGATCCACCATATCATATGGCGTGATTTATTACTATTTGAAAATCAACTTCCATTCTTTATCCTCGTACAAATGTTTGAAATGACCAAAATTCCAGACCCCCGAGACAATATCATTGATTTAGCCATGCAATACTATTCTTGCACTAGGGAATATTACTATTACCCTATATCGCCCAGTCCTGAAAAGATTTCAACACCTTCCTCTTTAGTCTTACCCCATGATGTGAAGCATGTTCTTGACCTAGCACACCTTGTAACCTCTCATTCGTTTGCAAAACTGCTCGCGGAAAGAAATTATGGAAAGAAGAAAAAGAGATGGGAATTCATACATTGTGCCACAGAGCTACACGAGGCGGGGATTAGATTCAAGAAGGCTAATCATAGTACCCCTTTGCTCGATATAAAGTTTGAAAATGGGACACTGCAAATCCCACAATTCCCGGTTGAAGAGAAGACCGAGTGCCTTTTTAGAAACATAATTGCGCACGAGCAGCATCTTCAAGATTCGAACCCTAAATATGTCACGGATTATTTGACTTTCATGTTTTGCCTCATCAACTCGTCCAAGGATGTCAGCTTGCTCCGTCGTAATGGAATTATCAATAATATGTTAGGCGACGACGAAGCTATTTGCGCCATGTTTACCAAAGCCTCTACTTGTGTCTTTGTGTCTCGCGATGGCTTTTGTTACTCCGAAGTTTTCAATGATATCAATGAGCATTGTAGACGGCGTTGGAACATATGGACTGCAAAATTAAGGCATAATTACTTCAATAGTCCATGGACAATCATTTCGCTTCTGGGTGCTGTTGTGTTGCTTCTACTCACTTCGACGCAGACAGTTTTTACCATGTTTCCTTTCTTTCATAAATGTTGAACCAAGTTATTGTTCTTGATTAATAAAAGAAACTGTTGTGTTTGTGTAAGATTGATCAATAGATTATGTACAATTGGGTTGTTTGAAAAGTTGCATAGGAAATTCTTCCATCCACTAGTAAGATACTAACTCACTCGCCTGGACAAATTTTCTGGTGGGTCTTTCAGAAAGAGAGCAATGAGGAGATGGCAGGAACAAGGTGCGAGAAGAACGTAGACCGGTTAATTTTTGGACAAATTACATCGCTAGTTCTTGTACATTATTTTTGTGTTATTTAGTCTCTGTAATTTTAATGCATGTCTTATGCTTTTATTATCAAAATTATAAAGTTGTTTAACTCAATGAGTTAATTTCAACTAACTTGATAATCATTTTCTTTTAAAAAATCCTAATCAATGTTATTGAATCAAATTGACACAATCTAAAATTAATGATCAAAATAAAAATAATTAAAATTATGAAGATAAAAATAATATAAAAGGAAAAATATAGAGACTGTCTCCACTTCAAAAAAATGTGAATACTAACCTTTGACAGTCAAACAATGTGTGACTCTCTGTTAATAGGAAACACGAATGGGGCTTGATTTTTCTTATATAGAAAGTGCAAAAGACAAGCCAAGCACATTCAATCAATATGGGGTAGGCACTTATAGTGAATTTTTTTCTAATTCGGGATTAATGTGTGCTTCTTAAAATAATTTTCTAACGCCATCAGCAATCATACCGTGCTTCGTAAAATAATTTTCTAACTCCACTAATCATACCGGTTGTAAACAAAGTCATGCAGTATATGCATTGTTAATGAGGTAGTGGTAGTGGACCAATTTGCTTTTTTTAATTGGTGGCACATGAATATTCATGATGGAGTTTTTATAGCCAATCAGGGAAAAAGGGTTCTATTTTAAAGCTGGATTTTGAAAATACATATATGATAGTGTGGAATAAAATAAAAGAATGTCTGAGTTCAGATTGTCACCGTGTTTAGATTATATATTTAGATAAATATTTAAAATAATAAATAAAATATAATAATATTTCATCTATATTTTTCTTTTTCTTTTCAAATTCGATCACCTTCAAACGGGTTGATTTGGTGGAAGACTTACTTTTAAAGTCATGAAAGGTACATTTGTTTCATTACTTTAATTATACCGAAAAGTTTTTTTGAGGAATGAGTATTTTATTACTAAAACCAAGAAAAAAATGTCACTCAATTACATTGAAAAGTGAAGAGTAAATTGACTTGAAGTGCTAAAAAAGATTAGGGTTTCTGTAAAGTGATCTTTCCCCTCTCACTTTTCTGATTCATGCATATATGATTCATATGAAATAAACTCTTCTAACTATTGGAAATATAAGGGATCACACTAATGCTAGAGAGATTGCAAGAGGGAAAATGAATTCTTTGTTGGAAGAACAAACTCAATTTGAATTTGAAGATGATGAATTCGAGACTAGAGCATTCAAAAGTGAATAAGAGAAGTTCAAAATGAAGAAGAAAATGGAAGCAGCTGGAAGGAAGAGGAAGCTTCAAGGAAGCTCTGTTGATAAAGCTTAAGAAGGAAGACACATTGTAGCGCGCACACACGTTTGTGAACTCTATAAATAGATAGGTTGTGTGGTTGTTTTAGAAAGAGTGGGAGAAGAAATATAATTTCCAGGGAGAAACATAACATCTCTAGGAGTGGGAGAGCAACAATATCAGGAGTGGGAGATTTCTAAGAGAGTAGAGAGTGTATGAGAGTTTACAGAGAGATTTTCTTTGTTTTGTATAATTTGTTTGAGTTTGAATAAACGGAATGTTTATTCAATTGTATTCCTCTCTTTGTGAATCACCACAACTAAATTCCAGAGAAGAGAAAAAGCTGTCAGAGCATTCAAGAGTGAAAAGGAGAAGTTCAAAATGAAGAAGAAAATGGAAGCAGTTGAAAGGAAGAGAAAGCTTTAAAGAAGCTCCATTGATAAAGCTTAAGGGAGGAAAGAAATCTATAAATAGATAGGTTGTGTGATTATTTTAGATAGAGTGGGGAAAGAAATGTAATCTCCAAAGAAAAACATTATATCTCCAAGAGTAGGAGAACAACATCTCCAGGAGTGGGAGATTTCTAAGAAGGCAAAGAGTATGAGAGTTAATAGATAATTTGCTTTGTTTTGTATAATTTGCTTGAGTTTGAATAAAATGAATGTTTATTCAATTAATTCCTCTCTTTGTATACTATCACAACCGGTATGCACCACTCTCCCACTTTCAACATTCTTAACTCTCAATATTTGATTCCACTTGCTTAAAACACTTAGATACATGAGGTATTTATATACTCTAATGGACAAACTAAGAGACCAATACATCTTCTATATCCAATGTACCATACAGGAATCTTCCTAGATATATTCCTTCTAGGAATACATGAATTTCAAAAATACATGAATATTGACAATACATGAACAATACATAAATAGTTACTTCTAAAAATATGTAAATTAATTGAACTAAAATCATGTTTATTATTTCTAACACTGAAAAGTATAAACACCATATAGTTTAATGGAGGAGGAAGTGAAGCTTCACTTTGACAAGTTCTATTTTCTTGTAGCTGTAGAACCTTTCTTTCTTTTAATTTTTTTTTTTTTGATTAAATAAATTATACTAACCTTCCTTGAGATTTGAAAAAATACAACCAATCCCATACTTGTAACATAATTTACACTAACTACTATTTTATTGTGTCCTTCTCTTTTTTTTTGTTTTTTTTATTTTGGAATATTTGTTTGTTACATATAGGGAGTTGTAGTAGTAGGTGGAGAAGATAGACCATGGATGAAAAAACACTTAAAAGTGTTAGACTTATTTATTTTGATGATTTATTTAATTATGTTTTAATTTATTTGAAAGAGAAAAATAGAATCTAAAATTTATTATGATGATTTATTTAATT
Organism: Camellia japonica; assembly: GCA_030407325.1. Lineage (NCBI taxonomy): Eukaryota > Viridiplantae > Streptophyta > Magnoliopsida > Ericales > Theaceae > Camellia > Camellia japonica. The sequence goes on along the minus strand of JAPPVO010000036.1, from coordinate 31,266,929 downwards.
ATATTTTAATTTATTTGAAAAAGAAAAATAGAATCCAAAATTTATTTTGATGATTTATTTAATTATGTTTTAATTTATTTGAAAGAGAAAAATAGAATCAAAATTTATTTTGTCCCATTATTTCTCACCTAAACCTTTATCCTAAATGTTGTTAGAATGTATTTAATATTTGATTAAATCAGGAGTTCAAATAGCCTAAAACATAACAGCCCAACCCAGCCCAGCAGCAGGCCAAAAGGTTCAAACAGCCCAGCACAGCAGCAGGCCAAAAGGTTCAAGTGGAAGATATTCAAATTAGTAATAATGGAGTGGAAGAAATTCAAATTAGTAACGATGAAGTACAACGGCTATAAACTGCTATAAATTCAAATGAATACAACGGCTATAAGTTTCATTATATATACCAAAGCCTCTAATGTAAACAAATTACAAAAAATCAAAAAATATTCTTTGATCTATAATCACTCACATCTATTCTCTGAAAAATTCTCTAAAAAATTCTCTGAGAAGTGTTCTTCAATTTTTGTTTACATCCTTTTTCAGAAATTATACACTGAGACATATAGCTTTAAACATATATCTTTCTTGTGTGAGGTTTACAGAAAAACCAGAGCTTCATTTTGTATATCCATCTGGGAGAGATATTTATTGTAAGCTTTCTTTGAAAGCAAAAATATCATTTCATAATGTAAAAGTGTTGCAAATACGGTGTTCTTAAAATCTTGAGAGTGATTGTGAATCACCTAAGATTTGCAAGGGTTTGGGTTTGTGAAGTTTGTGTAAAATCTATGGAGGATTGCTCCATGTTTATGAGGTTGCTAGCACCCCTGTGAAGCTAGAAGATAGTGGAAAATCTCAAGTGAAACTTGAGGAGTGAATGTAGGCTTGGTTGAAGCTGAACCACAATAAATCTGTTTGTCTCATCTTCCCTAATCTCTTTACTTTCCTACTATTGCTATAACTATCTAATATTTATGTGTTAATCATTTGATTTACCATGTATGTTAGTTATATTTCATTGTTATTTTGCTAGATCATTTACTGCTAAGTTCATCATTGTGCTTGATATGGAACTTTGGAACATTTACTGTTAATCATTTGATATTGACCTTTGGAACTTCTCCTTATTGCATTCATGGCATTTATCTAAACATGATGCTACATTGATATGGAAACATTTATATCAGTTGAACACTCTCAAGTCCTTCATATATTTATTCTGCTTAACAGTTTGCTATTCTTAACTGTGTAATTTTTTTTAGGTTCTACATCTTGAAGTAAAATTAACTTTGCATACATTGATTTTTTTTAAACCCTCATGGTATTTTTTTTGCATTACCATTCTAGCAACACCAACGTCCCATTAAGTTAATTTCTTCTGGTATCATTTTATTTTAATTTATTTTATTTTTTTATTTTGCTATTAGGCTTAATTTTTTTTCTCTCATTATTATTTTTTATTTGGGCTTAATTTTCTTACTTTTTTCTGCTTTTTCATTTCATTTTTCAGTACTTAAACATAAAAATAAAAACAAATCAAAATACAAATATTTACATTAAAAAAAAAACCATTTATTTTTTTTTTTTACGGCCATACGCCGATCAAACTAAACATATTTCAAAAAAAAAAAAAAAAAAAACAAAACAAAACAACCCTTCATTTTTTTTTTCGGGCCATATGCCGACCTCACTTACTCGCCTTTTTCACCGCTCTTTTCTTCTTTTTATCACCTTGGGCGACGCTAACGTCCCTAGCCCCATGCTTTCGTCGGGAGCGAGCACTTCCCGTCGACTATCAAAAGCTAAGAACGACGTTGCTCCAAATCGGGCCATGGAAGTGGTCTTCCGTTTAAGCTCTTTGTTTTCGGCCTTTAGTGTGCCTATCTTTGCTCGCGCATCCTTGTACATGCGCTGGCGCATAGAGAGTTGGGCGTTGACCCGATGGAGTTCACTTGTCCTATTCTGTAGACGGTGAGCTAATTTTGTGACTGCAGTCACTGTCTTCATACAAGACGTCAGTGTGAAATGATTGGCTTCAATGTCTGATTGAGCTGCCATTATTTCCTCAATCGACATCATAGGAAGGTTGGGAAGAGTCGGAGCCGGGGCATTCGGCCCAGCAGCGGTTACAGGATCATTCAGGTCAGGAAAGAGAGTAAGGAGACGGGACGAGGCCATGAAGTAGCAGAGAGAGATGTAATCGACAGGAGGGTCATTTTTGGCAGCCTTTTTGCTTTGCTCACACTACAACAAAAACTGGCTATAACCACGTTTTTTAGACAACGTTTTTCTGAAAAACGCTGTGGAAGAGATAAAGTAAGATTAAAAGACACGCGTTATCCTCTTATGAACACGTGTTCCACAGCATTGTCCTCCATTTCTCTTTCCGTCCCATTTCTGTCTCTATCATTTTCTCTCTCCTTCCTAGATCTAGGGTTTTCTCTGTCTCCTCATGCTCCTTGAGAGATTCACCTAGGTTGATTCCGATTACTTGTTCAGATCTAACTCTAAATCCATCAATTCTTGCATCGATTTGGTTGAAATGTCTTGACGGTTTTTTGTTTTTGTTGATTCTAATTCTGATTTTGATGATTTTGCAGAGGGAGATGGTTCGGTTGAGTTACACAAATCGGCAAGGTTACGAGACCGAGGAGTGAAGAAGGATCAAGATCCTCGGGAGAGTCCTTTTTGCCTCTGTTTTCATACTCTCTGCATGGTGAGAGTAAGGCTTTTTTTTTGTGTGCTTCTTCTACTTCTTCGCTCTGTTTTATAAGATCTGCTATGTTCTAACTCTTCTCTTGTCATGTATGAGTGATTCGTCAGTACAATTGGCCATTCACAATAGCAAAGCTAATGTTGCTGTTCCTATATAGGTACCCAATGTTGGAATCAATTCAGAGATATCTCTGGCCACGACTCTGCAAGCTTGACCAAAGAACATTGTAAATAGATATTTCTGTTGGCATCTATACCCAAACTGATTTATGCATACTGTTTATATATATATGAATTGGCAAGAACATAAAATTATTTATTATTTATTTTTGAGTTATGCAATGGCATTTACTCTATCTCTCCAATCGAATTTCACGCATTCTTTTCATTGCTCTATGAGATTTGGACCTCTCTCTGTTTTTTATTGAATCTCATTATCTTTGTCACTCTTATCACATTTTCCTTATAGAAAATGTCAAACAGTTTCTAAAATTGGTGCTGGTGACTAGTTCGTTGGTGCTCTCCTATGCATATTGATGATGACCTATTTGTAGTTGAGGTTAGTATTCCTTGATGTTGTGATTCTTATCCTACTGACATAAATTTTTTTATGGATCTTTTTTTTGGTTGGAATAGCTTGTTGATATTGTGATGCTTATTGTACTATTTTCCTTGCATGTCCAATGTTCGATAAAATGTGTCAATGGAAAACTTTTTTTATTTTTATTTTATCTTATTGTTATTTGTGGGCCTAGGGCTTTAGGTGGAGGGATCATAGAGGTTAGTGCTTGGGTGCCAGACCAAGGTCCGCCACAGTGGAGCTTGCTGGCCAGCAAGCATTTGGGAAGTTTTGTTTATAATTTTGCTGTGATGGGTTGCTGTTGCTGAGGTGTTTGATTTTGGTGACACCGTATTTATACGGGGTTCCTTCCTCAATGGGATTTACAACTTCTTTTTGAAGGAGATGGGATTCTGGTTAGTGGCTAATCTCTGCCTTTTTTTTTGGGGGGCAGGGCGGGGGGGGGGGAAATTAATCTCTGCCTTCCCTTTGGGGAAAAATTCATATTTCATTCCATAGTTACGCAAAATAGTTAGTAGTAGTAACTACGTACCTGTAATTAAATTATTTATACGAAAAATTAGATGTTCACCATTTTTTCGGATATAATTTGTGTATTTGGTGCAATACCTGTAGTGAACCAAGTGATGGGTGCAGCCAGAGGAGCAACAGATGCTTTTTCTGGTGTTGGCAGACATGTTAACGACTCTGTATGTTAATTATCTGTTTCCTTGCCTCTTATTTTGAAATCATATTTGTTTTTATTATTTTTCTCTTAACTATAACTTTCCATGAACCTTCTGTAATTTTTGTATTCTTTACTATTAGTTGAGGAAGTTGGGAGCAAAGAACATTGAAGCAGGCATTGGATGTGGAGTTGGTTTTGGACATGGTTTTGGAGTCGGTATGTATGAGGAAGAAATATGCACTATTTGTGTTTTATGCATGATGTTGACGAACTGATATCTGGTTATGTTCTTATATAGATTCCTAAAACTTCCCCATCAATTAAATTATACCCCCATTAGAGGGTGGTTCACTGCTGCACACTCGGGAGGCTACGTCCTACCTCCAAGTTTTTGTCTTGTAATGCACCAATGTTAGATAAATTTTACCTTGCATGTGGATTGTTATTAAGGGTATCACCTTACTTTGTTAATCATAAAATCATGCTATTGGCCTCACACTTTTTCCAATCCCTGTGATTGGCCCTATTATTCTTATTTAGTGATTTCTATCTTGAATTCTTATTTAACCTTTTATGTCAATAAGTACTTCTGCCTTTTTGGTCTGCTGAAATATTCTCATGCAGTCAGGAACCTGTTAGAGTTTTAGTCACAAAATTTGTTTTGCTCAAGTTTGCTTCTTAGCTCACTATCTTAGCCACTAAAACTGTCAGATTGAGGCTAAGATTGTTGGGAAGTAGGTTATTGGAGAGATAAAAGCAAACCAAATTTCAGTGCTTTTCTATTGCCACTTAAATCATGAGTGAATAATAATCTGGTAATCCTTCTTGAAGCTGCAGTGTCACTTAGGTAGTGTTTTGGTTCGCTGGAATGAAGTGGAATGGAATGATTATTCCATCAAGAATGTCTATTCTCATATTTGGTTCATAAAAATAAAAATAAAAATAAAAATAAAAAATCATGAAAAACCTGCTACAGTCTTCTTTTTTAAGTATCTAAAACTGAACCTCCAAATTTGCTAGCAAGCAGTGACAAAGATGATGATGAAGTTTGGAATAGCTCCTAATTTATCCCTTGGTCAAGGCCTTATTCCGCCATCTCTACAAAATAAACATGAAGGTTTTCTGCACCTTCTCTGCTTCCTCCCTCATATTCCATCTTAGGGTTGTGAATTTGAAAGGAAAAAAGTATTGTTAGTTTGGTAACTTCTAATGGGTCTTCTGATCATCTTCTTGCAGCTGTCTCCACTTTTATTTTAAATTTACTGAATGTTTGTAGACTTTAGGCTGCTAGGCACCAACCTAGTGGGTTGGCCCCTAAATGGCTCGTAGCTCTAATATCTGAATGTGCCAAAATAATATAAATGGGAACCATTTGCACCATAGCTTGTGCCAAGCATATTTTCCAGATTTATTGCTAGGATCGACTAAATTGAACATGCATCTAACCAGGAAATGGGAGAACAAAAATAGTGGGGCATTGTTGCATTGATAACTTCAAAGCATTCTATTATGCTTCCAAGCATTCCTTTCCTGAGTGTGCTTTTTTTTTTCTTTTTTTTTCCCTCTTATTATATTATTATTATTATTGTTATTATTATATTTCGTTGTCTATATGCTTTGTTCTTTCTTTATGGTCCTACTCATTAATTTTTGTTTGGATCATCATAGTATGAACCAGTTGAAATCAATAATGAGGAACATGATGACAAACCGGAGGGTGCAACAGATTTCAGTAATAAATTAATATTTATTTTGCTAGTTTGAAGAATTTATCTCTGATATATGCCCCATTTTGGAAGGGCAAAAATTTGATTGTATTGTTTTCTTGAATTGATATCTACTGAGGCATGTATGTTCTCTCTAGATGGAGAAATTTTAGCTGGAAGGCAACTTCCTCCTATATGCCATCCTGAACTTCATGGTGATATAGCCTTCCATTCCCTTTATATGTTGCAAATTGATGAGAATTTATTTTATTAGTTTGCTAAATACATTATTAGGCTTTTCTAATTATATAGTTGCATTGTCAGTGCCTCTAAGAAGGCTGGAATTGATCTTCACAAGTAATTAATGTGCCTCTAATTATATACTTCATTTTATTATTTATTGTTTCTACATAATTAATGTGTTCTTGCAGGTGCTGGTGAGAGTTTTGAACTTGGATTGTGATTGTTGTGCTAACTTTTTGCTGACTTTATTATTGGCAATGATTATAATTTGTTAACTTTTTATTTTATTTTATTTTTGGGTTAGTTTCTCTATTTTTTGATGACTGATTCCAGTGTTTTTTTTGTAGGAGTATTGGCCAGCTTGTTCCTTGAAATAAGCATTGGCCCATGAATGAGTTATCGAATATTTTGATAGTTTTATTGACATTTTTTTGGGGTATGGTTTGTGCTTGAATATAAATAGGTAGGAAATGTTATAATTTTTTTATATTGTTTGTCAAATGTAAAATTGTAGCCACCTGGAAGAGGAATTAAATTTGTTTGGTTAATTTTTGGTTTATTTTCATTTATGTGCTTCTGTATAGAATCTTTGCCTTTCAGAGTTGACTTTATTTAGCTAATAATGCAATTTGACAATTGAATACTTATTTTGCAGATTTTTTTTTTTAGAAGCATTATTTTGCAGATTTAGTGCAATGAAATTTATTTATATTTTTTTCTTTCTATAAATAGCAGTGCAAATTTTTTTTTTTTGTAAAAAAAAAGAGAAAAAATGGCGTTTTTGAAAAAACGTCACTAAGTGTCGTCATATGATGTCAGCATTTAACTGTGACGGTTTTTAGGTAACGGATGTATGAGAATTTACGGCGTTTTAAAAAACGCCGTTAAAGTCATTAGCGACGTTTAATAAACGTCATATACTTAAGACGGCGGCCGTATCTGCGACGAAATTTATAAACGTCACTTTAGACTTTAACGGCGTTTTTAAGGCTTACAGTGGCGTTTTTTAAGCGTTGCGAATTCTGAAAATTCCTGCAGTGTCAGTCTCTTTGTTCTGTCTCTCGAGGAAGAAGAATATCAAAGAGAATGATGAAGAAGAGATAGAAGAAGAGATAGAAGAGAGTGAGGTGAAGAAGAAGAAGCAGATGCATGTGATTAAAAAGAAGGCTGAAGAGAAGAAGACAAGGAGGGAGAGATAACCAAGGCGAGCTGCTTTTGTCGGCCAATGAAGTAAAAGCCACGCCGCGTGTGAAAAAAGAGAGAGACGCGGGAGAGTTGTATGTGTATGCATATATGTATATATATGTTGTGATTATCTATTTTTTGATGCCATTTATCCCTATCATTTTCCTCCTCCTCCTCCTCCAGATTCTGACTCATGATTTCCTTTTGATAATGTCACAGGGGAAGAAAACTTATGATCTTATGATGTTATGTATTATGGTATTATTTTCAAACTAATCTGATGATTATGTATTTATAGTTTGATATCTTAGTCTCATATCATGTCTCTAATTAAATCTTATTTATTACACATGTGCTAACCTATATATGTAGAAATGAATTCAAGGAGCATGACTTGAGGGGGAGTTTTTCTTACTCCCAAATCAAATCAAAACATCATTGTGTGCCATCATCAAAAAGGGGGAGATTGTTAAAATATAAATAAAATAGAATTCAAAATTTATTTTGATGATTTATTTAATTATGTTTTAATTTATTTGAAAGAGAAAAATAGAATCAAAATTTATTTTGTTATATTATTTCTCACCTAAACCTTTATCCTAAATGTTGTTAGAATGTATTTAATATTTGATTAAATCAGGAGTACAAATAGCCCAAAACAGAGGTTCAAATAGCCCAGCACAGCAGCATGCCAAAAGGTTCAAACAACCCAATCCAGCAGCAAGCCAAAAGGTTCAAACAGCCCAGCACAACAGCAGGCCAAAAGGTTCAAACAGTCCAGCATAGCAACAGGCCAAAAGGTTCAAGTAGAAGATATTCAAATTAGTAATGATAGAGCGGAAGAAAATCAAATTAGTAATGATGGAATACAACGGCTATAAACAGCTATAAATTTAAATGAATACAACGGCTATAAACGGTTATAAATTCAAATGAATACAACGGCTATAAACGGCTATAAATTTCATTATATATACCAAAGCCTCTATGTAAACAAGTTACAAAAAATCAAAAAATATTCTTTGATCTATAATCACTCACATCTATTCTCTAAAAAATTCTCTGAGAAGTGTTCTTCAATTTTTGTTTACATCCTCTTTCAGAAATTATACACTGAGATGTATAACTTTAAGCCTATCTTTCCTGTGTGAAATTTACAGAAAAACCAGAGCTTCATTTTGTATATCCATCTGGGAGAGATATTTATTGTAAGCTTTCTTTGAAAGCAAAAATACCATTTCATCTTGTAAAAGTGTTGCAAACACTGTGTTATTGAAATCTTGAGAGTGACTGTGAATCACCTAAGATTTGCAAGGGTTTGGGTTTGTGAAGTCTGTGTAAAATCTATGGAGGATTGCTCCGTGTTTATGAGGTTGCTAGCACCTTGTGAAGTTGGAAGATAGTGGAAAATCTCAAGTGAAACTTGAGGAGTGGATGTAGGCTTGGTTGAAGCCGAACCACTGTAAATCTGCTTGTCTCATCTTCCCTAATCTCTTTACTTTTCTACTACTGCTATAGCTATCTAATATTCATGTGTTAATCATTTGATTTACCATGTATGTTAGTTATACTTCATTGTTATTTTGCTTGATCATTTACTGCTAAGTTCATCATTGTGCTTGTTAATAATTTGTTGTACTAGTAGTTAATTTTATTCGGGTATTATTAATTTTAATTTGTAGAAACCTAATTCAACCCCCCTCTTAGGTTGCTTTTTGGGTAACAAAAAGTATCTTAGTTTTTTTTATCAACGAATCACTTGCTAATCTATCACAAAAAATCCTTACTACCCCCGCGTCATTTGACAAACTATGTGTATAGTTATGGAGAAAGGTAAATGAATTTTTTTCTCAAACATAGAAATGAGACAAGCGTAGATCGATAAGTCATGACCATGCCAAATAAATTTTTTCTTTTGTAGAAAAAAAGCATTTTGGCAACAAATTGAATTCGAATTCATGTTCAGATTCAAGCTTATTACCAGTTGCTTTGTGGTTGAGTTATTTCGCAAGTATGCCATGAAGGAATTGAAAGACATAAATGACCCAATCTTCAACACGACACAAAATCTACATTTTGTGCAGCGTCATTTAATTTCGATTAATGAACAATCTCCATTCTCCGTTTTTGTTGAATTTTTCAATGTGAAGAAGAATCAAGATTATCCACGCAACAAACTCATTGATTTAGCCTTAATTTTTTTCAAAAATATGGTAGGGCGTCCTTTAAAAATACCATTGCCTAGCCCAATTCAAATTCGTGAGATCAAAAATCTACTGGACCTGGTACATAATGCTTTGTGTCTTCCTAATGAGACAATTACCATGGAAATGAACATAGAAATGCACTTCAGAAATTATGCAACAGAACTCAAAGAGGTTGGGGTTAAGTTCAAGAAAATGAAAGGAAATGACTTGGATATAAATTTAAAAAATGGTGTAATGGAAATCCCACCTCTTAAAGTTGCAGACAACACATTCTATCTCCTTCAAAATATAATGAAATACGAGAAGCAATTTCCAGCATCTGCTATGGGAAATGTCAATGACTATATAAAATTCATACAATATCTCATAAATTCCCTAAAGGATGTGGAACTACTTCGTTGTAGTGGAATCATTGAGAATTGGTTGGGCAATACTAATTGATCTACAAGGAGCTTATCAGGTTGGGCAATGAATTGGAAATATCACGTAACTTCACTTACTCTGGAATTTCAAGAAAGTGAATGAGCATTGTGGGTGTCGTTGAAATGTATGGACGGCGAAGTTATGGAGGAATTATTCCAATAGTCCATGGTCATTTATTTCATTTCTTGCTGCTATTTTCTTACTTCTACTTACCTTCACACAGGCTATTATTTCCATTCTCTCTTATCATCCTCATTAGGTAACCGCAGCCTCATATCCCTCATGTTGCTCTTTCAATGATGTATTTTACATTTCATAAGTTGTAATAATGAATAATTACTGAACTATAGTTGTCAGGAAGGTTCAGATACACTTTGTGAAGTGTGTCTTGTAACTTATTTGTGCAAAATTTATTTATTTATTTTCAATCTCATGGGAATCCTCTCAAATAAACATTTCATCAATCCGGTATTTGCAAACTTAAAAATTTAGGAGCTAACTTAAGGGGCGTAATGTAAAAATTCTTACAATAAATGATTACATAAACAAAAATTGAAAATTTCGGTGTTTGAATTGAAACTATATGCAAGTTGAGATTTCCCCAAAAGCAAAAGAACATAGGGTGACATATGCTCAAAGAATTCTTCGGAGGCTCTGTTTCTAGTGTTCTATGTACACCCTTTGGAAATGGGAAACCATGATAAAATACAAGGTGATGTAACAAATTCAATGTTCACCTATATGAATCAACATTAATATGGTTAAGTTTTTTAAAGGGTTTGAATTCTTTCAAGTTAGTTATCTTAATTTCAAAGAGTTTTTGTGCATGGTGGGACTATTTTGTGTTAGAAATGGTTTTGGAAGTTTTGGAAAAACCAAATTTTTCCTTAACTTTGGTCTAATTTTTAGGTGGGACCCATGCGCCAAAGTTGGCGGGTCTAAGTGGTAACGCGTTCTACGCCGCGTTGTAATTCACGTGGTATATTTGGTTGCTCAAAACCATTATCGGGTGAATGGGAAATTAAAGCCAAAGAGAGCTCTATGGAAATAGTGTTTTTGGTGAAATTTCATAAAGGTTTGAATAATGGCTTGTCCCACATTGATTTGGTGGGCATACTTTGAGTGGGTTTATAAGGCATGAGTTAGGAACTTGGGGTAGGCCCTAAGGGGCACCCAAGTTTTGTAAAGAGGGAGGTTATGGGCAAAGTGGGCTAGATCCATTGGACCCAAAAATAAACACACACGCACGCCGCCGTCTGATCGGCTGGGCTTGGGCGCAGGTGCGTGGTGTGAGGTTGGGTTAGGCTTGTCTGGCCCAATACTTATCTTTTTAGGCCAAAAACATTTGAATTTAATTTTATTTTTTGATAAAATAAAATCTGACCATTTAAATTCGAATTTTGGTCGAGGGATTTTTTTTTTCAAATCTATTCGAACCTTCTGTAATCTGTCCGAACAATTTAGTTCAAGAAAAACCCTTACCTATTTGAAATTTAAATTCAAACTGATTTGTATCTGTTTAAATTAAACCAAACAGATACCATACCTGTTGGATTCAAACCAAACAACCACCTTTTTCCTTTATAAATAAGACAAGTCCCTCATTTGTTTTTCCACTCCAATTTTCGTTTTTCTCTGCTGCAATTCATCTCTGCATTTTGCTGCATTAATTCCATTAATTTTCTGTGAGAAAGAGTGTATACACTAAGTGTGTTCGCTGTACGAAAAATTTGTAGTGCTGCAATTTTTTGTTGATTGATCATTTTATCTTGGGAGATAGACGTGCACATTCTGAAAGCACCGTGGAAAGGACGAATCTGTCTTAAGGATACAGTGTTAAACACTGGACTTGATCAGAAAATTTGTTCAAGAAATTAATTCGATAAGTAATTAATTTATTTTCTGTTTTATTATTTTTTTCTGTTTTAGATTTTCATTTTGTTTTTGTAACAAAATGAAAATCTGTTTTATTTATTTTATTTTATTTTCTGGTTTGATTTTTGTAATCAAACAAACTCTCTCATTTTCTTTATTTCTTATGTATTCCGTTTGTTGTTAAGTACATAAACATAATTTAATTTTCAAATACAGTAAAGATTGTCCAACAATCTTAAGATAGATTTTTGAATTTAGTGTCTTCATTGTATTTAATATTCTGTGCTTTCACAAAGTGATATTCTGGTTGGAAAATACAAATAGTAGTAATATACTGTTTGACAAATAGTAGTAATATACTGTTTATTTTCTTTGACAACTAGTAGTAATATACTGGTGTCATTAACAATTGCAGAATATTAATTTGTGTTACAGAAAAATTATTGTGATGTTTTATTTTTCTAGTTTTAGTAACAAGGAAAATTAAATTATTTTGTGTTATAATTTATTTTCTAGTTTTAGTAACTAGAAAATTAATTTATGTTTTGGTTTTTTCTGATTTTTGGAATCAGATATTATGGTTGTTGAAAGTAGTACTCCAAATCCGATCGTTACAACAACTCCGGTCCCTATCTAGAACCATGTTCAAGTTCCGATAAATCATAGAGAAAAACTGGAAAAATTTAATGGCACTGAGTTTAAGAGATGGTAGCAGAAAATGTTATTTTATCTTACAACTCTAAATTTGGCCCGGTTTCTCCGTGAAGAGGCTCCAGTACTTAGAGATGATGAAAGTGATCGGCAAGTTGTTGCCACTGTAGACGCTTGGAAGCATTCTGATTTCCCGTGCAGAAACTACATTTCAATGGCCTTGACAACATGCTGTATAATGTTTACAGTTCTCTAAAAACAGTAAAAGAATTGTGGGATTCTTTGGAGAAAAAATACAAAACATAGGATGCTAGCACAAAGAAATTTGTTGTCGGTAAATTTCTGAACTTCGTTATGGTAGACTCCCAAACGGTAATTTCTCAAGTTCGAAATTTTCAAATAATTTTGCATGATATTAATTCTAAAGGTATGTCTCTTAGCGAGTCTTTCCAAGTCGCTGCTTTAGTGGAAAAGTTACCACCGGCTTGGAAAGATTTCAAAAATTATTTAAAACATAAACGCAAGGAGATGACCATGGATGAATTGATTGTAAGACTAATAATTGAGGAAGATTACCGAAAGGCTAAAAAGAGGAATGGTAAAAATCCCATTGAGTCCAAGGCTAATGTGGTTGAACAAGTGTACAAACCACATAACAAAAAGAGGAAGTTTATTGGATATGGTCCTAAACAAGGCGACAACAATGGCAATAAAAAGTTCAAAGGTAAATGCTATAATTGTGGCAAGACCGGACATCGAGCTTCTGATTGCCGCTGCCCTAAGAAGGATTGCAGAAGTACAAGCAAGAAGACCACCAATCAAGCCAATGTGACAGAATTAGATTACATCTCTGACGAGGTAAATGACATTAATCTCTCTACTGTGGTGTCTGAGGCTAATTTGGTTGGAAATCCCAAGGAATGGTGGGTTGACACTGGGCAACTCGTCACATTTGTGTGGACAAGAAGATGTTCACTACCTACAATAAGGCTGCAAATGGTGAACAACTTTTTGTGGGAAATTCTTCTACTTCTACTGTCGCTGGACAAGGAAAGGTGATCTTGAAGATGACATCAAGGAAAGAACTTACCTTCAACAACGTACTGCATGTACCAGACATCTGAAAGAATTTAGTTTCTGGATCTTTGTTAAGTAAAAATGGTTTTAGGCTTGTATTTGAGTTTGATAAATTTGTATTAACAAAGAGTGGTATGTATGTTGGTAAAGGGATACATAAGTGATGGTCTGTTCAAGTTGAATGTAATGACGGTTGTACCAAAACTTACTATTAATAAGAATAACACATCTTTTGCTTATATTCTTGAGTCGAATTTATGGCATGGTAGATTAGGACATGTGAATTTTGATGCTTTGTGTAGATTAATTGGTTTGGATTATATACCAAAGTTCGAAATTGATCCTAATCACAAATGTGAGATTTGTGTAGAAGCGAAACTAACTAAGGCTCCATTTAAATCAATTGAAAGAAAAACCGAACCTTCAGAATTAATTCATATAGATGTATGTGATCTTAAATTTATTCAAACTAGAGGAGGCAAAAATTATTTCATAATATTTATTGATGATTGCACAAGATATTGTTATGTATATTTACTTAGAAGCAAAGACGAAGCCTTATAGATGTTTAAACTCTACAAATCTGAAAGTGATAGGGGTGGTGAATATGATGCACCATTAAATGAATTTTGTGCACAACATGGCATTATTCACCAAACTACAACACCCTATTCTCCACAGCAAAATGGAATTGCTGAAAGAAAGAATAGAACCCTTAAAGAAATGATGAATGCTATGTTACTAAGTTTAGGCTTACTGCAGAACTTATGAGGGGAAGTAATATTGTCTGCTAATTATGTTCTTAACAGAATACCCCACAAGAAATCTAACAGCACTCCTTATGAATTGTGGAAAGGTCAACCACCTTCCTACATATACTTAAAAGTGTGGGGGTGTTTGGCAAAGGTAGAAGTTCCTGTTCCTAAAAAGACTAAGATAGGACCAAAAATAGTGGACTGTGTGTTTATTGGTTATGCTCAAAATAGTAGTGCATATCGGTTTCTGACTTATAAATCAGAAATACCTGATATAAATGTGGACACTATTGTAGAGTCAAGAAATGCTGTATTTTTTGAACATGTCTTTCCTTATAAGAAAGGACAGGAATTAAGTTTACAGAAAAAAACTTATGATTGTACACAAAGTCAAGAGACTAATGACAATCAAACACAAGAGACTAGTAATGGTCTCGACCAGCAGGATTTAACTGATGATGAAGCAAGACGAAGTAAGAGAGCAAGAACATCAAAATCCTTTGGTCCAGATTTTCTGACATACCTGTTAGAAAATGAACCTTAAAGCTTTAAGGATGCAATGACAGGTCCTAAAGCACATTTATGGAAAGAGGCCGTTAATAATGAAATTGAATCCATTATGCAAAATCATACTTGGGAATTGGTAGATCTTCCACCCGGTTCTAAACCTTTTGGATATAAATGGATATTCAAGAGAAAAATGACAGCAGATGGTTTAATAGATAAATATAAAGCAAGACTTGTAGTAAAAGGTTACAAACAAAAGGAAGGTCTGAACTATTTTGACACATAGTCCCCTGTGACAAAAATAATATCCATTCGCATGCTTATTGCTATAGCAGCGTTGTATAATTTAGAAATACATCAAATGGATGTTAAGATAGCTTTCTTAAACGGTGATCTAAATGAAGAGATCTATATGGAGCAACCCGAAGGGTTTGTAGTGCCGGGGCAAGAAAAGAAAGTTTGTCGGCTTGTAAAATCTCTTTATGGATTAAAACAAGCACCTAAGCAATGGCATGAAAAATTTGATCATGCTATGCTTACTAATGGGTTTAAGATAAATGAATGTGACAAGTGCGTCTATGTTAAAAACACTGACCAAAGATATGTCATAGTTTGTCTTTATGTGGATGACATGCTTATCATTGGAAGCAGTCAAAACATGATCAAATCAACTAAGCAAATGCTAAACAAAAGATTTGATATAAAAGATATGGGGATCGCAGATGTAATATTAGGAATGACAATCACTAAACCATCGGACGGATATGCATTATCTTAATCACATTATATTGAGAAAATTCTCGGTAAATTTATCAAGGATGATATGAATGTAGCTAGAACACTTGTAGACATCAGTCTTTATTTATCAAAAAAATAAAGGTGATGCAGTGTCTCAGTTAAAATACTCCCAAATCATTGGAAGCCTAATGTACCTAATGAATTATACTTGTTCTGATATAGCTTATGGTGTCAGTAAATTGAGTAGGTACACTAGTAACCCCGGAGAGGACCATTGGAAAGTGATCATTCAGGTTCTGAGATATCTAAGATTTACCCGTGATCATGGTTTGAACTATACTCGATATCCAGCAGTACTCGAAGGTTATTGTGATGCCAATTGGATATCAGATACTAAAGATTCAAAATCCACTAGTGGATATATCTTTACTTTGGGAGGCACTGCAGTTTCTTGGAAATCCACGAAACAAACATGCATCGCACGATCCACAATGGAATCTGAGTTCATTACTTTAGACAAAGCAGGAGAAGAAGCAGAATGGCTTCGTTACTTCTTAGAAGACATTCCAGTGTGGCCAAAACTTGTGCCGGCTATTTGTATTCATTGTGATAGTCAATCTGCAATAGGCATAGCACAAAATCATATGTATAATGGTAAGTCACGACATATTCGTCGTCGACATAATACCGTAAGGCAATTGCTCTCAAATGGAATAATCTCAATATATTATATAAAATCTAAAGAGAATATTGCAGATCCGTTAACAAAAGTTTTCACAAAAGAGTAAGTGTATAGTTCATCTAAGGGGATGGGATTAAAGCCTATTACATAAGAGTCATCATAATGGTAACCCTACTTATATGACTGGAGATCCCAAGAACTAAGTTCAAAGGGACAACTAAGTTATGTGTGGCTCGCCAAAAATCACTAAGGGATTAAAATTCCCTACCCATACCTATAGTGAGAGTGATATCTGCAATATGTGTTGTATGTAGGGATCTGAGATAAGCTTAGCTTTTAATGATTACTTATATCTTGATTTAGGCATAAAATCAAGACGAGTATAAGAGATACTCACAATAAGAATAACCTATATGAGTGTCGAACTGGGGCCGGTTCTATGAGAATGAAGAGGCTAAATTCTCTAAAAGCACTCATGAAAACCAGGAGCGTTCAAGGCCAAAATGAACACAACCGTGAGAACCACGACGTGTCAGAAGATATTTTGTGTGAAATCTATTGTCTTGGCTTACACAAACGGCTGAACAATTCAAGGCTTCGCGTCCATTGGTTAGCTAGTAAGTCCGATAGGTTATCATTAGGGAAGGTTCAAGGCCGAAAGCTACCTATCCTAATGCAAGATATTTTCAATTTATACTATTTTGACAAATTTTGTATATTGTTGCATTTCCGTTGTCATCAAATTCCATTCATGTGGGGGATTGTTAGAAATGGTTTTGGAAGGATCAGATTTTTTCTTAACTTTGGTCTAATTTTTAGGTGGGACCTATGTGCCAAAGTTGGCGGGTGTAAGTGGTAACACGTTCTATGCCGCGTTGTGATTCATATGGTATATTTGGTTGCTCAAACCCATTATCGGGTGAATGGGAAATTGAAGCCAAAGAGAGCTCCATGGAAATGGTGTTTTTGGTGAAATTTCCTAAAGGTTTGAATAATGGCTTGTCCCACATTAATTTGGTAGCCATACTTTGAGTGGGTTTATAAGGCATGAGTTTGGAACTTGGGGTATGCCCTAAAGGGCACCCAAGTTTGGTAGAAAGGAAGGCTATGGACAAAGTGGGCTAGACCTATTGGACCCAAAAATAAACACACGCGCGCGCGCCGTCGTCCGGTCAGCTGGGCCTGGGCTTGGGCACGGGTGCGTGGTGTGAGGTTGGGCTGGGCTTGTCCGGCCCAATACTTATCTTTTTGGGCCAAAAACATTTGAATTTAATTTTATTTTTTGGTAAAATAAAATCTGACCGTTTAAATTCGAATTTTGGTCGTTGGAAATTTTTTTTTCAAATCTGTCCGAACCTTCTATAATCTGTCCGAATAGTTTAGTTCAAGAAAAACCCTTACCTGTTTGAAATTTAAATTCAAATAGATTTGTATCTGTTTAAATTAAACCGAACAGGTACCATACCTGTTGGATTCAAACCAAATAGCCACCTTTTTCCTCTATAAATAAGACAAGTCCCTCATTTGTTTTTCCACTCCAATTTTCGTTCTTCTCTGTTGCAATTTATCTCTGTATTTTGTTGCATTAATTCCATTAATTTTCTGGGAGAAAGAGTGCATGCACTAAGTGTGTTCGTTGTACGAAAAAGTTGTAGTGCTGCAATTTTTTGTTGATTGATCATTTTATCTTGGGGATAGACATCCACATTCTGAAAGCACCATGGAGAGGACGAATCTGTCTTAAGGACACAGTGTTAAATACTGGACTTGATCAGAAAATTTGTTCAAGAAATTAATTCGATAAGTAATTAATTTATTTTTTGTTTTATTATTTTTTTCTGTTTTAGATTTTCATTTTGTTTTTGTAATAAAATAAAAATCTGTTTTATTTATTTTATTTTATTTTCTGGTTTGATTTTTGTAATCAAACAAACTCTCTCATTTCCTTTATTTCTTCTGTATTTCGTTTGTTGTTAAGTATACAAACATAATTTATTTTTCAAATACAGTGAAGATTGTCCAATATTTTGAAGCCAATTTTTGTGATTTGAACCGTTTACTTTTTAAAATTCATTGAGTAAAATATTTATGAAAAAATCAACATGATCATACATTAATAATTATATATTTGAATCACATTTATATTACAAAAAAAAAAAAAAAATATGAATAGTTATTCTTGAAATTTTATCGTCCAAATAAATATGATTCAAACATATACCCATCTTGATTTTTTATGTGAATATTTTAATTCTAAAAAGTAAACAATTTGGATTACCAAGGTTAGCCTCAAAATGAGTTCACCAAGTCCAAATGCTCCCCTTTTTTAAATTGAAATTGATTTTTTTGTATTTTTTTTTTTTTATGCTTTTGGTGATTTCTTTTAGTGAACTTTTTAGGTGCAGTAATGGTAAAATTTTTTTTTTATAACCTTTTTGTATACCTAATCTAGATTCATCTAAAAACTAAAATATTTATCAATAAATCTATAAAAAAAAAAAAAAAATTTGTCAATTTTTTGTTTTATTTTTATATTTTTTCTTTAATAAATTTCTTTCCAAATTATTTCACAAATATGTTACTTTAAGTGTATGTAAAAATTTAAAAGAGAGAGAGATTATTAAAATATTAAAAAATTCAAAAAATGCGCTTGAATTTGAAAGCCAAACAAGGTGTATGACTTTCAATGTGGACAAAAAAAATACATAAATCCTTGATGCCTCGAATTTGTGTTCACTGATCGATCGGCCGAATAGCCACCTAGACGACCTGGTAAACTACTTGTCTACCGCGGTTGTTACTTTGTCGACCGTAGCTATCAGTCTTTTTGACGGACGATCGGCCGGACGATCGGCCGAATAACTGGCGAATGACCGACGAGATAAAATTTAAGCCATTTGAGCCAAGCTGAAATTTGAGGTACGCAACATTGCTCAAAAAATATATATATTAGAGACGAAAAAGTAAAGGCCAATGAGAGCATCAAGTAGCTGGGGTAGGGCTTTTTCAATGGCTCTATTTGGTTCAATTCAAAAATCAGTGTGGCTCGACTTTTCGTGTTTCTTTCGGAAGATGACTAGCCCCACAGTTCGGACTCTTGTGGTTCTGAATCTGATTTCACAAAGTGCAATGTGAAATAGTGAAAACACAAAAGAGTCCAAATCCGACAATTCTTTTGGAAAATCGATTGTTTGAATCAAATGCCAAAAATGAACTGCTTTGCCAGATTTTAGAGTCGCCACCAAATATTTTTACGAAATTTAGGAAACCCAAGACTTATGCCAAAGGCCACTTATCCGTCATCACCAAAGTATCTCGGCTTGGGAACTTAGGTACGAGAGGAAAAGGTCACAAATTGAGCACCCCACTCGTCCGATCAAAGGTCGCCCTCTATTAATCATGATGTAATTTTTATTTACATTATATGCTCTTGTTCCAATTTATTAGCTATTTTTACTATGTGATGCATACACAAGTATAGACTAATTTGCAAAAGTTGGAACATTTGATTTCATGTATGTCTTTTTGAAAAGAGTTTGTGAATATGCCACTTGAAAAAGTGGGCTTAAATGTACATTAATCAAACTGTCCCAATTCAAGCAATTAGCCTTCATCCACAAGCATTCGAACAGTTATATCATTTAAGCAATTAGCCTCATGGAAGAATGCTTTGACATGGCAACACAAACATTCGATGCAAGATACTAAAACTCAAAATTGCTCACCTAGTACTCCGAGCCAAAACAAAGAAAAATAATTAGAAAATATGCATGCTCTTAACTAATGCAATATGACTAATCCAGTGCTTACATTATGTAATTTGTAGGCTCAGCCATGAGCATGGCATATGATTTCATTCAAGACATGCGATAAAACATTTATTCAAGTAATGAATTTGAACATTGATATTGGGTTAGTATGATGAGCCGAACCTTGGATGCATGCAAGACAATGGATGCAAAGCATAAGAATGCTAAGTTTTAAAAATGATGTTCTATTCTAACCATCGTAAGCAAATAAGTAAAAGGGAGAAAGACTTGGGGTTGGAAGACATACAACTTATCACATGTTTGCCCTCGTGCAAGAGGGTGCAAATTAAAGTCCGAATGTCCGAATTAAACTAGTTATTACAAAACCGAATGAATAAATAAGCAAAGAATTAACTAGCTAGCTATTCTATTATAACAAGGATAATAATAAGAAATAAACTAGCTATTTAAGTTAACTAGCTATAACAATTACAAATAAACAATAATAATAGTTACAACACTAATAATTAACAAGACTAATTATAATAATAATAATAATAAATTAATTACAACAATACTCAGAGCATTAATCTACAACATTGATGTAAGAAAGGATGCACAAGGGTTGCATGCACAATGTCCAAGAACTCCTCTGTCTGCCTAGACCTGCTTTGTTTCACCTTCAGCCATTGCCCTCTGTTTTCTACAAAGCATACTGTTGACCAAACATTGATGGTCGGCCATGCCACAATGAGGCTTGGTCGTGCCTTAATTTCATGCAAAAACCTGTTTTGTGCTCTGAAGTGAAAACAGTGTAGATAGAGTTATTCTGAACTCTGTTTGTCCCTCTCACACTTCTCTGTCATGGGAAAGCCTCAAGAGAAGGTTGGAATCGTTTCCAAAACCATCAATGAGGAAGTTGATTGCTTGATGATTTCAAATACAATTTAGACAAAATTCAACAAATGCAATAAACAACAACCAACCCTCCCTCCTATCATAGAGTGAACTCAAAGAGAGAGGTAAAGACACTTCAAGGTTCATCAAAATACCATGAATTGATGTATGATGACCCTTGACACGATGGACTCAGCATAACATCCGGCCGAACCCTAAGCAATATGACCCATTTTCTTTATGTGGATTGGTTCATTTTAAGCCAAATTCATTAGCCTTTCCATTCTTCAGCCCATTAAGTCCAAGGTGATTGTTACGTCCACTAAAGATTACGTCCACTAAGTGAGAAACATGTCAAACAGGAAGTGATTCTCAACATGAAAAAGAGACTATGCCGTTGACAATGAACCTCCGTAAAGATTAAGCCATTAAGCATAGATCTCTAGTTCATGTTTTGAATAATTGTCAACCGATTGAAACAACTCTCAAATGAAAGAAATGAATGATAAATTGATTATTAAAATGAGGTTCTTAAACATGGAAATTAGACAAAGAAAGGCCAAGAACAAAACTCAACAAGCTATGTACAAGGACTTGTGAGACAACAAGCAAACTAATCAAAGCATGAATTAATTAAACAACCTAGGACAGCCCTAAAACAGCCTCTAAGAGGTAAAAAAATAGTGGCTCAAAGTGCATGGAAAGAGCCTACAAAGCTAAACAACTGTGGGAGCCGAATATCATTTTTATGTAGGAAGACCGAGTGAATTTAAAGAAAAATCAAGTTATATACTATACGGCTCTATCCTGGAGCGATACAGAGGCTGAATAACTAAATCAGCCGTAGAATCAACTGTAAAAAAGGCCAAGTACGAATAGGTAGGACATAATGGCCGAGTAAGCAATTATACGTTGGACTAAAGGTGGGCCCGACCCCCAATATCAAGGATGAGTATAAATAAGAGGAGCATCAACTAAGAAATGGGAGGTGAGAACAAATAAGATTAACTTGAGATACAAGCAAACAAGAGAGTATACACTGACTTGTCTGTTGGAGTGCTAATTCTGGCACCCCCGACCGGAGTATTCATTCCTTTTCAGGTGACTAGCAGAGGATCAGGAGTGTCCTACAGGATACATAGAGTATTTCCAAACCATATCCCCACAATTGGCACTGTCTGTGGGAATACTCAAGCACATCCATGGCGGGTGTAGCAGAAGATCCTCCGGTAGTCACTGACGACCTTACGTGATGAGATGACACCACTCCAAGAAACATGCTTGGGTCAGAGAACATTGCCGCACGACGGGCCTTGAACTTCGACACAGTAGCCCTGACCTCACCCTTAACATTAGTACATGAGACAATGCAAATGATTATGGATCAAGCGAAGCAAAACGAATAGCGGTTGGAAAACATGATGGCTGAGAACGAGCACCTTCAATAGGATTTGGCCCTGGAGGTGGCAAAATCCCAACAGGCCGCGTGCCAAGACCAAGGTCGACCTTCAGGAAGGGATGGGCGACGACATTGAATTCGGAGACATGATAGTGGCAGTAATTCTGACTCATCATCCCCAGAATCCAAAAAGAAGGGATGAGTCGAAGTCTCCAGTTCTTCCGAAGGAAGTCCGCATACGCGGAGTAAGCGAAGAAGAAATGATTCAGACGAAGAGGATTAACATGACCCCTTTGTGCGACGAATCACAAGGGCAGTGGTACCCAAAAAGTTCAAAACGCCATCATTCACTCTGTACGATGGAAAATCGGACCCCACTGATCACATCCGTCATTATAAACAAGCCATGACACTTCATGCAGACGACGAGGCTCTCACGTGTCGAATATTTTCAAGCAGTTTGGGACCACTAGCCGTCAGATGGTATTATAAATTGGAATCGACATCGATTAAGAGCTTCTATCAACTCCAAAAATCCTTCAGGGCAAGGTTCATCACCAATGAGGTCCAGCCGAAGCAAGCCGATTCTCTCTGGGCAATGCAAATTCAACTAGGAGAAACCCTTTGTGAATATTCGGCGCTATTGGAAATGCTTCAATCTAGTAGATGATGCCTGCAATGACTCCATGGCTATCACCGCCTTTAAAATGGGATTGCATCCTAACAGTGCCCTCCGCAGCTTATTGACCAGACGACCCCCCAAAACAATCTGGTCATTAATGAAGAAAGTCAAAGAATACTGCAAAGTGAAAGATGATGCCTTGCGGGTCAAAGTTGGGCACAAAGCCGATAAGACGGCCCAGTTTGAAATCGGTCAACCGATAAGCGTCGTACCATCACGGAGCCCTGAACCACGGAATCGGGCTAAACAAGACAAAAGACGAGATTCAAGCCGATCAAATGACCAATGTTCACATCAAGCTAATAAGCAATATCAAGTGGATAGTAGGCACACAAGGTGCGTAGACAAGAAATATACAAAGTTATTGGAGTCGATTAGTAAGGTTATGTCTAACGTTCAACACCTTCCGTTATTTAAATGGCCACCCAAGATGATGAGACCTCCCGATACAAGGAGATAGGATAAACGGTGCGAATATCACAAAGACCACCTTCATGACACCGACAGTTGTTATGCATTAAAGGATCACCTTGAGGAGTTGGTGCAAGACAGTCGGCTTATGCAACACGTCCGAAAGAACAATTCAACAAGAACAGTAGCTTTACGGCCGGACTCACCTCCACTCGGCGTAATTCATATGATATACAACTTGTCGACAGCATCCGCTGTACATACAATTCAGTTGCCGTCTAACCCCCAAAAGCCAATCACGCCAGCGAAACGGCTCCATGAAGCTGCGAGTATTAGTTTCGATGACTTTGACTTGGTTGGCGTAACTCTCTCCCACACTGATCCCTTAGTCATTGAACTACGCGTAAACCGATTCACTGTTGAACGTGTTCTCATTGACTAAGGAAGTACTTCGAAAGTAATGTATTACAACACCTTTGTTAAACTCGGCTTCACTTAGTTGGATCTATCTCCGACTGATTATCCGTTATTCGACTTCAACGCTAACCCGGAATATCCTTTGGGCAAAATCACACTACCAGTCGGGCGGGCTCTAGATCAGTGGATGTAGAATTTTTGGTTGTCAAGCTACCTTCACCGTATAATCTCATCATGGGACGAACTTGGTTGCATACCATGCAGGCTGTGCTAAGCACCTATCATCAACTACTTCGTTTTCCGATTGAATGCGGGATAGAGCAAATTTGAGGTTCCTAGAAATCGGCGCAGGCATGTTATCTTCTTGCTGCAAAGACACCAAGAGAGCTGGAAGTGAATTCAATTGAGGTTCTGGATCAGGAGAGCCTCGACGACATTGGGCGGCTCCCAAGTGAAAAGGCAACCGGAGCCCTGGATCGGGTTGAAATTGACGGGAATCTTGATAAGTTCTTCATGGTCGGCGCTTCCTTGAATAAAGTCGATAGGCAAGAGCTAATATCCTTCTTGCTAGGCAACCTTGATGTATTTGCACGGTCACCATATGAGATGTCGGGGGTGGATCCATCTGTGTCCCAGCACTGCTTAAACGTTGATCCAAAATGTAAGCCAATTATTCAGAAAAGCCAGTGGTCAGCCGCGGAGCATACTTCTGTCGTTGTTGAAGAAGTTGATCGGTTACTTGATGCAGGGGCAATTTGTGAAATGACCTATCCTACATGGCTATCGAATACTGTAGTTTTAAAGAAGAAGAATGGAACTTGGCGTGTTTGTGTGGATTTCACGGACTTAAACAAAGCTTGTCCCAAGGATTGCTTTCCCCTCCCTAGAATATACCAACTCGTAGATACAACGGCACATCATCAACGTATGAGCTTCCTGGATGCCTATAGAGGCTACTATCAAATTGCCATGCATCCGGAGGACCAAGAAAAAACTGCATTCCTCACCCCAAGAGGAACCTATTGCTACAAGGTTATGCCTTTCGGGCTAAAGAAAGCGAGGGCAACTTACCAAAGACTAGTGACTGCCATGTTCAAGGTGCAGCTCGGCCGTACCATGGAAGTATACATCGACGATACGGTGGTCAAGTCCAAGGAAGAGCAAACTCATCTAGCCAATCTGGAAGAGACATTCGACATTCTTCGAAAATACAAAAAATTGAACGCCTCCAAATGTGCATCCGACATTGGATCCGGCAAATTCCTTGGCTACATTGTTAACCACCATGAAATTGAAGCCAACCTGAGGCAAATCACAGCAATTCTAGAACTTGGCTCTCCTCGGTCGGTCAAAGAGGTTCAGAATTGATGGGAATGGCCGCCGCACTCAACAGGTTCATTAGTCATTCCACAGATCACTGCCGGCAATTCTTTCATACGCTTCGGCAAGGTAAAGCTTCTGAATGGACCCCCGAGTGCGAGGCTGCTTTGGACAGTTTGAAGAGTTACCTTCGATCAGTTCCACTCTTGGCAACACCTTCGGTAGGTGATCCGCTCATTCTGTATCTAGCAGTCTCTGACCGGGCGGTCAGCGCCGTACTATTAAAGGAAGAACTTGGGGAGTAGCGGCCAGTTTACTATGTGAGCAATGCAATGGCTGACGCTGAAACACGTTACCTTCCGTTGGAAAAACTCATCTTTGTTCTCGTCATGGTTGCAAGAAAACTGATGCATTACTTTAAGGGGCATACCATTGGGGTACTAATGGACTATCCCCTCCGGTCAGTGCTCCATAGCGCGGAAGCATCAGGGCGCGTTTCTAAATGGGCTTTGGAACTCGGCCAATATGATATCCAATTTGTACCCAGAACCTCAATCAAGGGGCAAGTGCTCGCCGACTTTGTGGCCAAATTCACTGGGTGTCTCGCTGACTTTAAGTCTAATCAAATTCAACCTAAGCCGAACTGTAGAATATACGTTGGGGACATTTGGCAGTTGTACTGTGACGGGTCATCCAACCAACGTGGTAGTGGGGCGGGCGTAGTAATCATGACTCCCGACGGGGCAATAATCGAGCAGGCTGTCAAACTGGGCTTGGATGCATCGAACAATGAGGCCGAATACGAAGCATTGCTAACCGGCCTACGGAATGTTCTTCTCCTTGGTGCTCGGCGTCTGCTTATTTTATGTGACTCAAAACTAGTCATCAACCAATTAAAGGGGGAATACGCAGCCAAAAATGGCCGCATGGCAGCCTACATAAAAAGGGCGAATTCTTTACTGGCGAAATTCGACAATCGTGAATTGAATCAAATAACTCGGGATCAAAACACGCATACAGACGCCCTGGCTTGCCTAGCCTCCGCCATCAACTTAGAAATTAAACGGACAATTGAAGTAGGATTCATCCCTGAGCCGAGCATTGCCTCTTAGGAATCAATTCAGATCAATATCATAGAATCAGGTCCAAGTTGGATGGACCCTATCATTGCATTCCTATCTTCCGAGCAGCTCCCGACGGATAAGAAAGAAGCACACAAACTGCGAAACAAATCCCTACGATACTACTTGGATCCGCAAGGAAAGCTCTACAAAAAATCCCTTTCTGGTCTATACCTAGAATGCGTTCATTCGGATAAAGTCGAGGAACTCTTGACTGAAATACATGAAGGTAGTTGTGGTGCCCATTCTGGCGGGCGTTCTTTGGCCCATCGAGCCGTAACACAGGGGTACTATTGGTCGACCAAGAGAGCTGATGCCGAGTGTTATGTCAAGAAATGCGAACAATGCCAGAAGTTTTCCCCTTTAACTCATTTTCCTACTGAGGAGTTAAGCTCTATCACCAGTCCTTGGCCGTTCGCTCAATGGGGACTTGATATCGTCGGACCATTGCCATGGGCCCCAGGGAACAAGCGATTCTTGATTGTCGCGACAGATTACTTCACAAAATGGGTCGAAGCGGAGGGACTAACAAATATTCGAGATACTGATGTTAGGCATTTTGTATGGAAAAATATCATAACACGATTCGGCATTCTAAGAGAACTTATTTCAGACAACGGTACCCAGTTTGATTGTGGCGTCTACCAAGAATTATGCAGCACGTATGGTATTCGGCCCTATTTTTCTACCCAGGCTTATCCACAAAGCAATGGTCAAGCTGAATCCTCCAACAAAACCATTTTGGACGGCATCCGGAAACGGTTGGAGAAAGCTAAAGGCAGATGGGTCGAAGAGCTCCCCAGTGTGTTGTGGGCTCATCGCACTACACCAAGGCGGTCTACTGGGGAAACCTCGTTCGCCCTATGCTTTGTAACCCAGGCAATTTTCCCCCCAAAGATTGGCTTACCCACTCTGAAAACGAAGGTCTTCGAGTTGGGTCGTAATGACATGATGTTGGCGTTGGATCTAACTTTGATCGAGGAACGCCGAGACCGTGCCCTTGCATCTATGGCGTGGTATCAGCAACAGCTCGCTAAATCATATAATCAAGGCATAGAATTGCACCGTTATATACCCAGAGAGTTGGTCCTTAAGAAAGTTCTTCCCACTGCTAGGAGTCCCCCTGACGGAAAGTTAGGTCCCAATTGGGACGGCCCCTATCAAGTTGAATCGATCGCCGGCACAGGGGCATATCGGCTCAAAGACATGTCTGGAAGAAGTCTGTCACGTCCTTGGAATTCCACGCATCTGCGTGAATTTTATCATTAACCCAACTTGTAGGGCATGATAACTTGTTTTGAATTTTCGCTGTGTACAACTTTCATTTTTACAATGCAAGGCCTCTTATTTCCTAGCTCTGTGAAATTTGGTTCGTAAAACAAAAGCCTCCGAATTCAGAGCCCCATCTGTGAGTGACACGTTTGGGCCGAATAAGCCTCTAGATTCGGAGCGCCCTTCGTGGATATCCCGATTGGCCAAAACAAAAGCCTCTGAATTCGGAGCCCCATCAGTGAATGACACGTTTGGGCCGAATAAGCCTCCGGATTCGGAGCGCCCTTCGTGGATATCCCGATTGGCCAAAACAAAAGTCTCCGAATTCGGAGCCTCACTCGTGAATGACACGTTTGGGCCGAATAAGCCTCCGGATTCGGAGCGCCCTTTGCGAATATCCCGATTGGCCAAAACAAAAGTATTCGAATTCGGAGCCCCATCTGTGAATGACACGTTTGGACCGAATAAGCCTCCGGATTCAGAGCGCCCTTCGTGGATATCCTGATTGGCCAAAACAAAAGTCTCTAAATTCGGAGCCCCTTCCGTGAATGACACGTTTGGGCCGAATATGCATCCGAATTCGGAGCACCCTTTGTCGACATCACAGTTGGCCGGCGCAAACGCGATTAACAGTAATTGATGGTCATGACTTAATTTACGAACATTAATTGAAACAATATATAGACATTCAAAATAAAATGTTTCATTCAATAGATCGTAAATACATGATTTGCATCAAATTTGTAATAGGTCGTGCATATCTTGATTTGTTTCACTTAATACATGTGTTAAATAAATTATAGCTAAAAAAAATATATTATTCAGCATCGTCTTCGTCGTCAGTCTTCTTGCCTTCGAAAGTCACGAAGGGCAAATTATAACTCTGATATAATGGCGACGCCGAATCAATACCCACTGCCTGTAAAGCCTTGGTCCACCCATGCTTGAATCCATGATTTTCGCATCGGCAAACCTTCTCAGCCAGCTTTTCCTTCATCTTCTCTATGCCAATTTTCTGACTGTCAAAAAATCCCTCATTGTAGGCCTTCGTCCTTATCGCTTCTCTAGCGAACGTGCTCTCCATATCTCGATCGGCAATGGCCTAGTTTAGAAGCCATTGGGTCACCCTTTCCTCTACAATCGGGTTACCTTGACCTGCCGACTGATTTTCGACAGTTTTTGCCTTTTTTAGTTCATGCTCGGCTTTCTCTGCGTGCGCTTCTAAGTTTCAAATGCCCTCATCTTTCTGCTCTATCTCTCACTGTGCGGCACAGAAACACATGCCGATTTCATATGAAGTATATAGCCCTTTCACCGCTCCATAGATGCCCTCTCGAAAAACTTCGAAGTCAAGATGACCAACCATCAACTGTTGGACTTCCGGCAGAAAAATCTGTCGAGCGAATTCAACTGCCACGTTTGGATCGCGGATAATCGAACCCGCCTCCGTCATTGGTTTGTTCCCAATGAAGACTAAAAAACTCAAGGGGCGTGGTGGCCCACTGGTCTCACTTCGCGAATGAGGGGAGTTCCCCCGCTATTGCCTCTCCTTCCTAGGTGGCCTACTTCGACGACGCGGAGAATGACGGCTCTCGCGCTCCCCTGACGTCCTACTTCCCATTCGCAATGATTCGCCGCCTCGATTCATCGCTGAATCCAGCTTAGCCAGTGTCCTACCCTCTCATCTGCTGTTGAAGAATAGTCTTCTAGACATCTAGTTCAAATGCACTGCTCTTCTTCCTCTTGTGATCTGCCAAATTTGGAGACAAACATAGACCCTAAACGCACGCAGCCCCCACCCCTCTTATTAATCGCTGGTGCAACGTTCCCAAAGCATTCTCTTCAATGCTTTGCGCCACGAACTGTTGATGATCGACGGTCCAGTTCATTAATTTGCTGGGGCAAGGGCAGATTCATTAATCAATTCGGCCTAATATTAGAGCTTTGCGCCGAAAAGTTAATATGCCCTAGCCAATCTATGAAATGCCGATGTTCGGTGGTCCTGTTCATTAATTTGCTGGGGCAAGGGCAGATTCATTAATCTATTCGGCCTAATATCAGAGCTTTGCGCCGAAAAGTTAATGTGCCCCAGCCAATCTATGAAATGCCGATGTTCGACGGTCTAGTTCATTAATTTGCTAGGGCAAAGGAAAATTCATTAATCTTTTCGGCCTAATATCTGAGCTTTGCGCCAAAAAGTTAATGTGCCCAGCCAATCTATGAAATGCCGATGTTCGATGGCCCAGTTCATTAATTTGCTAGGACAAGGGCAGATTCATTAATCTATTTGGCCTAATATCCATATCAGTACCTTGTGCTGAAATGTTAATGTACCCCAGCCAATTGTAGACCGCTCGAACTTCCTCCGTGCACCCCCATTTCGGCGAGGGCGCGAATTAGGTCCTGCTACTACAGTTCGGACTCCTATCACGGTTCTGAATCTAATCTCACAAAGTGCAATGTAAGACTGATAAATCACCAAAGAGTCCAATCTGGCAAATCCTTTTGGAAAATCAGATTTTCAATCAAATAATGCCAAAAATTGACTGCTTTGCCAGATTATAGAGTCGCCACCTAAATATTTTGTTTTGGGAAATTTAGGAAACCCTGACTCATACCAAAGGCCACGTGTCCGTCATCACCAAAGTTGCCTCGGCTCGGGAACTTGGGTATGAGAGGGGAAGTTCTTGAAATGAGCACCCTCGCTCGCCCGATCAAAGGATCGGCCTCTACTAAGCATGATATGTTGTTTTATAAACACATGTGTTCTTATTCTGATTATTATCTATCTTTACTAAGTGATGCGCACAGCATACAAATATAGACTAAATCGCTTAATCTGGAACAACTCAATCCAATGTTCGTTTTCGAAAATGGTTTGAATTTGCCACTCGCAAGTGGGCCAAAGTGCGGATTTGCCACCCTCAAGTGGGCTTAAAACATGATTTGCCACTTTGCAAAGTGGGCTTAAAACTCACATTAGATGAATTGTCCCAATTCAAGTAATAAAGCCTTCATCCACAGGCATCCATGCAGTTTATCACGTAAGCACATAGCCTCATGGCAAGCATCTTATCATGGCAACACTCACACTCATGCAAGGATGCTAAAACATAAACACTCACAGTGTACTCCATTCCAAAATAGAAAACTAGTTAGAAACCATGCATGATCCTAACTATACAAGATGCCTAATGCAATTCATGCAATAATGCAACTAAATAGGTTCGGCTATCTAAGATGGCATATGAAATGCTACACTTTGGTACATGTATTCAAAGAATTATTGAAATACAATGCAGTTTGTATGATACGCCGAGCCCGGTGCATGCAAGACAAATGAATGATGCAAACATGCAAGCATAAGGTATGCTAATTGAAAATGACCCTAATCTAACCATTGAAAGCGGGTAAATAAAAGGGAGAAAGACGTAGGGTTGGAAGACATTCACACACACACGCACCCTTATTACAACATTTTGCCCTCTCAACGAAGGGTCCAAATGAATAAGCTAAGCTACACTAAGCTAAGCTAATCAACTAATCTAATTAAGCTAATTAGACTAATTATTACAAACCAATGAAATAACTAGCAAACTACTTACTAATTATTACAACACTTTAACTAATTAGCAACTAATTAATTAAATTAAATTACAAAACCATTCTAACTAACAAATAAAGCATCAAAATATGTTGCCTCAGCTCTGTTTTGGACAGTTGAACATGCATGCATTTGGTTTCTCGCCTCGAAAAGCCCACCGGTTTGCTCTTGAGAGGCTTTGTTTGCAGGGTGTCTCCAACAATTTGCTGCACCATCTTACCAAAACAGTGCTGGGGAGTGCACCAGTGGCCTGCCGGCCATGGGAGCTTGCTGCCGGCCACCTGTCGGACAAAGATGTGTACTGCCAGCCAAGGATGAAGCAGTGCCAGCCATCAGTGAGGCACTGCCGGCCACTGGTGTGCTGTATCACCATTATGCAACAGAGCTTAAACCAGAGGAAACGAGAGGGTCTCCCAAGGGTATGTTTGTACTATGCCCCTCCTTGTCATCTCAAAACATCAAAGGAGTTGCACTATTGAATCCAAGACCACCAATCAAGCATTCATAATGCATGATGGCCAAAGATCCAACTTGTACACATTCAATAAATGCACAAAACAAAGACAGAAGTCTATTACCTTATCATGAGAGATCAAAAGCAATGGAGACAAAGGGGATTGGCTCACTTTCATCACTTTGAGTATGAAGTGGACCAATCCACCTTGTGTTCAATATAACGTCCGATTGAACACAATGCAATGCAAATACAACATGCTTATCTTGACATGTTTTGCTTAATTCAATTCTTGTTTACACATTTTAAGTTACCAAACCATTCATTAACCAATTTGTCTAATGTGAAAGTCCTCTAATGAGAGGAAGGTCAATCAAAAGATGATTTAAGACATGAAAGAAACCATGCCTTTGACTAGGAGGAACCCTCAAAAGAGGGTTAAAGCCATTTAAGCACAAGTCTCAATTTCAAGCTTAAATACAACTTTAGGACTAACCAACCCTCAAAACAAATAGAAAAATGAAGAAGTGAGGGAGATGGCAGAATTTCAGTGCTGAAATGGCATGAAAAACAAGATTCTAACATGCAAACAACTCATGTATAACATGTTAGAGACTTAAGCATTAAAACTAGTGAAGAGCTTTACACTAGAACCATGCAATACAATGCTCAAATGGTCAAACCAACCCTAGACAGACCTCAAACATGCCAAAATAGAGGCTAAAATGTGCTGAGATGGTAGCATGAAAAGCAAGAAAAACATGCTCATGTATTGGCTCATAAACAAGGCATAAGGTACAACTCTCAAACACAATCAAGAAGTGACATATGTAAGAGTGTGATAGAGGTACATGCTCTGAAATCACATACAAAATGATGCTATATCATGTAAACATCATAAGCAAAGCATGCTAAGGGCCTCAAAACACAAAGCTAGTAAAGCTAACTACACTATAGCTATACAAAGCAAAGCGCATATGACTAAAACCATCCAAAATAGAGCTAAAGCATGCTAAAACATTAGCAAAAATGTGCTGGAGTCAAGCTAACACATGTTAGAATGATGGGCTAACTCATTAGGCATGCTAGGCTAGTAAGCAAGATTACACTATAAGTGCAAGATGCAAGCAACAAGTGACCTAAACTGTCATGACCCGAACCCGCCCCTATGGGTTAAGGACATAACCAGCCAGTAATTAAGGGATTACCTACGGCCTCAAACCAAATGAGACATATCTCATCAGAGTAAAGGGGCCAAACGGAAGCAAATTAAAAACTTTTGTCCATAAAGCTGTGCTTACATGGCACATCATAACAGTCCATATATATATACCTGTTAATAACTCATATCAAAGGGATAATAACACAAAGTTCTATACATATATAGGATCATTCAAGTCTAAGTTAGTCAACCCAAAATTTATGTACAAAGGTAACCCGATGTTTTCGCCAATATAACAAAACTATATCAAAAGAACAAAAGGGGCGAAGACAAGTCTCGTGTGAGACATTTGGGCTGACTCTTCAAAACCTTGACTGTTTCTCACATATTTCACCGAGGCTGGGTTTGGACATCCCTTGGCTCACCTACATAGACATGAATGAGCGTGAGCGAAAGCCTAGTGAATAATATCAAATAAGGAAGATACATGAACAATCTTTGAAACAGTTACATCAGACGGCCTTGGGCCCAATTCATGTTTCTATTTAATGTATCAATCAACTAAAGTTCTAGACGTATCAAACGGCCTCGGGCCCAATTAACTCATACCCGACAGCCTTTGGCCCATCCATTCATGTCTAACGGCCTTTTTGGCCCAATCGTTCGTATCCGACGACCTTTGGCCCAATTGTTCAGATCCGACGGCTTTCGGCCCAATCGTTCATATCCGACGACCTTCGGCCCACTCGTTCATACCAAACTATCATTCATGTCAAACGGCCTTTGGCCCAATCCTTCATATGTCAGACTATCATTCGTGTCAGACTATCATTCATGTCAAACGGCCTTTGGCCCAATCATTCATATGTCAGACTATCATTCGTGTCAGACTATCATTCGTGTTAGACTATCATTCATATGTCAGACTATCATTCGTGTCAGACTATCATTCATGTCAGACGGCCTTTGGCCCATTCATTTATGTCAGACGGCCTTTGGCCCATTCAATTGTATCCGACGGCCTTTGGCCCAATCATATGGCATAACAAATATTTGTCCACAATTCAATGTAACAAACTTGCAAGACTTATATGAAAGTAAGCAATTGGTCAAATAACATACTTCAGATATCTTTATTAAGATATTACTCACAGTGATCTGCCAGTGGATTTGCTCTCGCATTTGACCCTACACATTTCATGAACATAATGGGTCATAAACGATTCATTCCGTTCTTAAATCATATATTCCTTTTAGGCTTCGTTCTTATCCTTTTAACTCATTTACAATGCTTAATGCATGCCTAAGAGTGCTTAGAGATGGAAGAGAACAAAAAATGAAACTCAATTCAACTTTACAAAATTTCAGAAACAAGGTTCCCCGCTCGAGCGCAGGTTTCCCCGCTTGAGCGGACCCCTTTGGTCTGCAAAAGTACTGGTTACCTCATTTTTACGCTCGAGCACGAATTCGGATGCTTGAGCTAAAAGTCTTACTAC
Organism: Camellia japonica; assembly: GCA_030407325.1. NCBI lineage: Eukaryota > Viridiplantae > Streptophyta > Magnoliopsida > Ericales > Theaceae > Camellia > Camellia japonica. Next base: position 31,232,934 of record JAPPVO010000036.1, on the reverse strand, counting down.
ATGGCTCCCCGCTCGAGCGTAAATCTCCCCGCTCAAGCGGACACCCATGTCTGCAAAACTTCTGGGAGCTCGTATTTCCCGCTCGAGCGGCGCTTTCCCCGCTCGAGCGGACATGCCAAATTCTGGAAAATCCAGAATTGTTCTTGAGGCTCAAACTTGATATTCAAAGGCTCTAAAGCTCGAATTTAGGTACCAAAAGCATGAGAAATGCATACATAGCATGACAACATAGGAGATTTGGGACCAATTGTTCAAAACCATGATCAAATTCTCAAATTAACCAACATTTCTCTTCATAGTTTCAAAACATGTGTATTCAACTTCATATTAACTCCATGTCTTCATTAATCAAGCATGCATGTAATCTTTTTAACTCCAATTCCATTTCAAATGGCTCAAGTGATGCTCACACACATAAAACTTATCCAAATCATGCTTGCATGTATGATCCAACAACTCAATTTGTCATAATTAACAAGCTACATGTTAGATTATACAATTCTTGCCAATTCATGATAATTCTATGCATGCATGCACATTCTAACTTCACATTCAACTCAAGTCATGTTCTTGATCACCATTAAGCCTCGAATTCACAAAATTACAATATTAAACTTATGAATTCATAACCAATTACTTACCTAGAAGCTCAATCTTCCCAATTTATGGTCAATTCTTGAAGTTAAGCTTCCAAATTCCCAAACTTGAGCTAAGATACACAATTCTCCCTCTTTCTCTCTCCAGAGCCGGCCTCTCTCTCTCTCTCTCTCTCTCTCTCTCTCTAGAGTGAGACTTCAATTTGAGCTCAAACAAAATGAAATGAGAGTAAATTGGCCCTTTTATAGTCTCTCTCTTAATCAAATTGATTAGAGTTAAATAATAAGGCTTAATTAATCGTTCTGAATCTAATTATTTGACCTGAATCAATTTTCAATTAAATTTCACCATAGGCTCTAAAAATTACACTAATCATAATGGCGTAGTCAATTTCGGTTTCTGTGGCCGATAAGGCCTTCAATTTAAATTCTAAAGCATATAATTAAATAGATTTTCCTACGGTGAACAGATAGAAATTCAAAACCACATATATTCATATAAATGGCACTCAAAATCATATCAAACACATAATCACAATCATAATTAAGATTAATTAGCATAATATGGACCAGGGTTATCATATAAACAGCCAAAAACAGAGTTAAAGTAGGTCAAAATAGAGCGTAAAACATGCTTGAACTAAGCTACAAAAAGGGAGAAATACATGCTCACATGTTAAGCCATCAACACTTGCAAAGAAGACACAAGGAGGGGAGGCCACCCCTTCCTATTTTGGGCCTCAAGACCAAGTTTCTACCACTGAAAAACCTCTGAGTTTCAGTGGTAGAAAGGCCAAACAAAGAGTGTTTCAAAAGTTTAGAAATGTGGCTAAAAAGGCTTTACAAGCCAAAAAGCCAAGGGGGAAACCACCACCTAACCACACAAGGCTTAAACCACCATTTTTAGGACTGAAAAATAGAACTTTTTGTAGTTGAAAACCAGCTCAAAAACAGTTTGCAAAGGTGGCAAAACAAGTGTGCAAAATAAGCTAGCAAAGAGAAGTTTCTACCTCTTGACGGGAAGACAGCACTTAAGCAACAATCTAAGCTTAAAACACCTTCCAAAGCTCAAAAGGAGCTCCAAGAGAGCTTCAAGCAACCTCAGCCCAAAGTTGAACCACTTTCATCAAGGATGTATAGGCTAAAGTTTGATGTATGCAAGCTTCTAAGTACAAAAGCTCTAGAGAGAGAGAAATCTAAAGGGAGAGGATTGTAGAGGTAGAGAGATTTTAGAGAGAGAGGCTCCCAATCCTTCTAACCCTCCAATATGAGAGTTATGGCCTCCATATATAGAAAAATAAAAGCCTTGGGTCGAAATATCTTAATACAGGACAGCTGGCACATTGTGGAAATAGCTGGAGGTAAAATATCTGCAGAAAACTGCTTTTTCTCATCAATGGCCGGCACTGCTTCATTGATGGCCGGCACTACTTCATTGTTGGCCAGCTAGGAACACTCTTGGATGGCAGGGGGTTGGCATTGGCCATTCATGGCCGGCAATGGCCAGAAAATCCCATTCATGGCCAGAAACTTCCACCTCTGGTTGGCCAGAAAAATCTGCTTTTGGGGCCCAAATTGAAATGGGAATATCTCTTTCGTCTGGACACCTTTGCAGGCCATTCTTGAGCCTAAAATGAAGCCTGGAAGTCTTAGTTCCAATGGTGGCAGCCTCCCTTTAAAATTCCAAGTGTGCAAAAAGTTATGCCTCTTTTAGTGAAGACTGCTCAGTTTCGATCCTACCTGGATTCACTCCCATTTTCTTCAACTCCAAACCCCTAAAGAAGGTGTTTTGAAAGATTTTTCAAAGAGTTCACCTCTCCTTCATTTATGCCACTTTGTCCTTGCTCGGTTTACCGAAAAGCATAACATTTAACGAAATGCGAGCCTCGGAACATCATAGGAACTTTGTTTCAAAAATATTTTGAAAGAGAGGGTTTTAAGGTCTAAAATATTTTTGGTCAAAAGGCTTTGGTCAAAAATGGGGTGTGAGGTTTGGGATTTAAAGTTCTTCTTGCCGAAGAAATTGACCCATTTCACTGCACATCTTTTATCACCAAGTAAACCATCAGTGGCATCCAAGTCTTAGGGGCGGTCAAAAATGGGGTGTCTACAGTTGCCCCTTTTTTACAGAGCTCAGAGTCATGAAATGACGTGAGTGAATGTCAAAGCCCAGAGACGACCCATTTTTGACAAGGCCGAAGACTTGGACAAACAAATGAAATATAGATGCAGTTGGTTGAACCCGGAGGTTGCCTACGTATCCCTTTGCAAGGAATCAAACCAGCGTAGTTCAGGAGCATAATGCAAGATGATACACAATATAACAAAAAAAGTGTAAATGATATATAGTGCAATGGAATAATCAAACCATAAGTAGTGCAAAACCACACAAATATCATAAAGGGATGGAGATACAACATCAAACTACATTTAACACAGAAAAGGTGCCGGAATCCTCAAACCACAATTCTCTTAGTGGAATAGGCGTGTGCACATGCAGAACTATGTGTTTCACAGAAACAATACAAGTAATTGGGTGGGATGATACAAGTGAGGAATGATCTGCTGAGGAAAGATCGTGATCTTGCATGCTGAATGCAACAAAACAAAGTACAATTCAATGGATGCAATGGATGCAATGGATGCAGTGAATAAGGCGCGCGGCCAAACCACATTTTACCTAGAAAAGGTATGGACACAAAACAAACCACGTCTAACATAGAAAAGGTGCTGACACCCTCAGACCACAATTCTCTTAGTGGAATAGGCACGTACACATTATCACAAAGCCATGCTTCAACGAAGGAGATGTATGAGCACATGCCAGACTAAGCTTAACATGGAAAGGATGCAGGCGATAAAATAGATAATGTAGTAGATGCATGCGATGCTATATGCAATGCAATAGATGTACTAGATAATGTAGTAGCTGGAAGTGAAGGTACCTTACAGGGGCAATCGGTGATGACTCACCTTATGCTGCTGGGGATCTTCCCCTCTTCTTCTTGGTTGAACCTTCTCTCTGACTATGGTCCCAACTTTTCCTATTCCCCAACAGGTGACAGACTAGGTTGGTTCAGTATCCAAAATTGAGGCGCATACCCGCTACCTCAGCCTATAGGGCTTCCATACAGATTTCAAGCCGGGGATACACCCCTGGCTATTTAAACCAGACTTTAGTCTCGGAAATTCCGAACCTTTGCGTTCTAGGACTTGGCCATTCGAACTCTAGTTTTCACCGTCTCAGTTCATCTCTTAGGAACTCACCGCAAACACAGGCAGGTGGCCATACCAGACCACCAGAAGCCGTTCGGGCACAGCAAACACCAAAGGAATTGCACCTTTAAAGGATTTAAGGTCTCCTAGACCAAAGAGTGCACAAGACAGTGTGAGTAATGATACAAAGTGCATAAACAAAACAAATGATTTTTTGATAAATGGATTGAGCCAGATTATTGTGCGATAGATACACAAAGTGAACATGTGCGATATATACACAAAATGAACATGTGCGATAGATACACAAAGTGAATATGTGCGATATATACACAAAGTGAATATGTGCGATAGATACACAAGATGAACAAGTGCGAATGATACACAAGCTGAACATGTGCGATAGATACACAAGATGAACATGTGCGATAGATACACAAAATGAACATGTGCGATAGACACACAAAATGAACATGTGCGATAGATACACAAAATGAGCATGTGCGATAGATACACAAAGTGAACATGTGTGATAGATACACAAAGTGAACATGTGCGATAGATACACAAAATGAACATGTGCGATAGATACACAAAATGAGCATGTGCGATAGATACACAAGATGAACATGTGCGATAGATACACAAGATGAACATGTGCGATAGATACACAACGTGGACATGTGCGATAGATACACAAGATGAACATGTGCGATAGATACACAAGATGAACATGTGCGATAGATACACAAAATGAGCATGTGTGATATATACACAAAATGAGCATGTGCGATAGATACAGAAAATGAACATGTGCGATAGATACACAAAATAAGTATATGTGATAAATACACAAAATGAACATGTGCGATAGATACACAAAGTAAACATGTGCAATAGATACACAAGATGAACATGTGCGATAAATACACAAAATAAGCATGTGCGATAAATACACAATATGAACATGTGCGATAGATACACAAAGTGAACATGTGCGATAGATACACAAAGTGAATGTGTGCGATAGATACACAAAATGAGCATGTGCGATAGATACACAAAATGAGCATGTGCGATAGATACACAAAATGAGCATGTGCGATAGATACACAAGATGAACATGTGCGATAGATCCACAAAGTGAATATGTGCGATAGATACACAAAATGAGCATGTATAGATACACAAAATGAGCATGTGCGATAGATACACAAAATGAACATGTGCGATAGATACACAAAATGAGCATGTGCCATAGATACACAAGATGAACATGTGTGATAGATACACAAAGTGAAAGAAAGCGTTCTCTTACCGAGACATGAACGATCTTATCTGGAACTTCTCTGAATGAACCGTACGTACAATATCATGCCTCTCGGAGGACTTCGCAACATGCTCAGCTCAAAAAGGCTACACCTCGTTCATATTGGCGAGGGGTAACATCTGCAAACTCCTTTAATTGCCATTCTGACTGGAAGCAGGCTTACACTTGGGGTCGACGTACACTCATACTCCAGAGAAATGGCAAGGCCTGAGAAGGTACACCCGGAATGCAATCACAAAATTTGCTGAAGTTGAAACACACTCAGATGCTCCAGTTTTCCCTTTTTTTCTGTTGCTTTGCAATCCGGAACCTAAGTAGCTTCAGATAGGTCCTTGTTTTGTTGTTCTCATATGACTTGGGTTGAACCCTGTGGTTTATGAAAGAAAGAATCTTGTTTTGCAGATCATGTTGAGAATGGCACAGCACTCTGAGCACAAAACGATTTTTTTGTTTTTGAAATTGAGAAATGAGTTCTCGACCTGGTATTGAGCCTATGACTAACCACAACCAAAACAACTCAACAAAGAGGAAACAGAGGTAAAACAACCTAAATAACTCAAGAAAGGAAAAACAAAGGTAAAACAACCTAAACACATCTATTAACACTCGAAACGACTCAAAACAAGAATTGAGACAAACAAAAAAAACAAACACAACAAACGAACACTCTGCTATCCATCGTGGGAGATCTCTCATTTCACGAGGAGCCTGTTTCTTCAGATATTGTTTCCCACCCTTTCTCATTTGTGATTCTCACATCACTCTGGCACTCAATCTCTATTTTTATGAAAAACCCTTTCCTCACTTTTTCTCTCAGTGCACATCTCTCTATTCTTCAATCTCTCTTATTTTTTTATCCCTCCCTTGGGTGGTTGATGGATAAGCAGGAAGTTTTGGGCTCTTGCCCCTGGTATTCTACTAGAATCTCCTTCTTGACATCGGTTGACGATGCGTTTGGCCAGTTTGGATGTGATCAGACCTGTCCAGATGAGGAAGTGGAATATCCTGCTCCATTCCAATTCGTGCTTCGCACTTGGGCTTGATACCTCGCTGCTTGGAGGATGAGGAGGCCCTTTGCTGTTAGCTTCAGTTGTGCCCTTCCTGGCGAACAAGGTGCCCTTTCTGGCAAGTAAGGTGCCCTTTTTGGCAAGTATGGTGCCCTTTTCTGGCAAATATGGTGCCAACGGAAAAAGACAGAAAACCTGACTCAACTGTGCCCCTAGTTCATCATTTTGACCATTTTTTGTTTTGGCTTTCTACTAAAACAATTTCGACCAACATGAGAGTTAGATTAACATGCTTGTTCAATTTTTTGGTTTGAAATCATGCAAGTCAGGTTATGAGCATTGAAAATTTTCCTTTTTTTGGTCCGTGAAATGGTCAAGTTTTGGAAAAAAAAAAAAAAAGGAATAATTTTTGAGAAAATTAGTCAACCTCATTAAAAATCCTCGAAACTGTTTTTGCAAATGGCCACTGCTCGACCAACACAGAATTTACTCTTGAGATGCACAACCTCAGATCCAAAACAATGGAAAATTGTCCCTTGTCTAAATGGCACTGCACAGCAACAGAAAGTTTCCCCTTGTTTGCATAGCACCGCAACACACTATAACCAGCTCTCATAGTGAAGATTACAACCGAACTCTTGGATATAGAAACGACAAAGATGACCCGTTCAATCTCATGGACAGGACAGTTGAATTTGAAGTGTTTTACGGCTGGACTTCAGAATGAAGTTGCCTACGTATCCCATAGATGGGAATCAAGCCTTACGTAGTTCGGGGTTGAGGTTCACTCGGGTGTTGACACTCTCCTTTTGTGCTCTAAATTTTGCCAAGGCCGCCCTTCCGGGTTTTCAACCTTGCGAGCTCTGTTTTTCTTTTCTTTTCTTCTTTTCTTTTTTTTTTTCATTTTTTGTTTTTCTTCTTTTTCTTCTTTTTTGCTCTAACTTTTGCTTGGGTCGCCCTTCTGGGTTTTCGGCCTAGGGAGCCTCTTAAGGATAAAAAAGTTTAACTTTGTTTATGTTGATGAGTTCTGAGATCTCAAAGCCATCTGAATCTAGGAGAATGGCTGCTGTTCGTTGATGGTGTAGGAGCCCATCCAATCGAGTCTGAATTTGCCCCTAGTGTTGCAGATAGGAACTTGATTGTCCTTTAGCAATAAACTTTCTTCTTTCAGCTGCTCGAATTTGGCTTTCTTGCCAGTCTTCATTAGCTTGAGAAATGACTCATCTTTTGAATCTTTGAGCACATCTGACATTTTTGCCCGTAGTTCAAGGGCTACTTCTGATCTAGCTTTGCAAGCTTCTTTTGATAACATCTGATCTTCCTGATCTGACCTTCTTGCCCCTAGTTCAAGGGTTGCTTCCGATCTGGCCATACAAGCCTTACATTGTGATTGATCATTGAACATTCTGAATCCAAGTTCAAGGTGTGAAAGCAAAAGGGGTTGAGTCTTGAGGCCGAGAGTGATCCTATGCTGCACAATCTCAAGATCAATTCCATACATGTCTTCGCAGGACCACAGAAAACATTTTTTGAAATCCTTTAAGAAAACAACTAGTCGCTCGTGAAGACAGTGTAGAACCAATCTGGATTAAGCCAGGACCCTTCTCAGTGCTCACATTAACAAACATGATCTCATTCATTAAGGGCTTAGCATGCCTCTCTTCCTCTCAATTAATCAAATTTTTGCAAATCCCGAAGAATTCATTTCTCTTCGTTTTCATCACAGTGTTAGAAAAGTTTTTGAAAAACTTAGGTCAATGCAATGTTTTCAAGGCACAAAAAAGTAGGTTAAAAGCACTGCCGTTTCATTCAGAACTGCTGGCATAATTGGCTTTAATGGCAGAAACAGACTCAAAAGAAAGAGTGCAAAAGACAAACACAAAACAAGATAGTGATGTCTGAGGTAACACTCCTGAAATCACTGAACTTCGACACAACAGGACAGACTCGATACAACAAGACAGACTCAACTGACTCAGTACAAAAAGACTAACTTAATACAACACAACAAAAACTAACTCAATACCCAAGTCAAAAAGTACAATAAACAGCATTCGCAAATTGCTCAAAACAGTGCGTGCCATCCACCATATTTGGAGTAAAAATGGGTGCCATCAGCAGGTGGTTCATCCCCCGATCACATGATCACATTATCCCCCCAAGTTCACTGATCCAGTGCCGATAGACTTTGCAGAGCCTAGTGCGACGATGACCTTGTTATCAATTAGATCTTGTATTTCGTGGCGAAGATGAAAACACATGTTAGTGTCATGGCCGGCTTGTTGATGGAAGGCACATTACTTGGCGGCATCATGCTTAACCGGAAGGGGATTCGGGAGAGGCCGAGGCTCAAGGGGTTTGAGATGGCCTTGTTCAATGAGGATTTGGAGAGCTTTGGACAAAGTCACGTGGAGGGGATTGAAGACCCTCTGGCCTCGGGGTTAGTACTTCGAGGTTTGTGAGGTTGTGTTAGATGTACCGGCGAAAGGGTCGGCAGGTGTTGACTGGGTTTGCTGATCTCTTCAGAGTGTAGGATTGGAGCTGAAAGGGGCGTTTCTAGTACGACATCCATTTTCCCAGCTTGCCCCTTGATTTGAAATGCCCTCATCCTGAGTAGCAAAAGTGTCATCCACAGTCTTTGTAACAACTGCGAGCACCTGCTGTTTGTTCAGTCCTTCAGCCTTCAAAGTCTCAACAGCCCATTGAAGATGTTCACGGGGACCAGTGCTTGCCCCTACCTTGTTCTTACCATTTGCCTCCACTTTGCCAAGGGATTGGCCTTCTTCCAATGCAGCCTGTCCCAAGATTGGGGAGCTTTTGGGCGTGAATTTCTAGCCTGTGATGTGGTTGATGACGGAGCCAATATCCCAAAGGCCAAATCTGCCACAGTTCTTTGCAAATCTTCAATCATTCTCATCAGCTCAGAAGTAGTGGGTTCATGGGTTTGAGATGATTAGGGCTTGAGTGCATCCATCATGCATAAGTCCATGCTTTCTGGGATAAACACCTTAGGCTTGGGTAAATGGATTGGGGTGATGTATATGCTGGGGTCGAAGGTAGGTAGTAATGTATGGATTAGATTGAGATGGGGAGGTGACGGGTTAATACTAGCCCGAGGTCCTTTTGGTGGAGCTATGGTCTCTTCATCAATAAGATCCTGAATCTTATGACGGAGGCGAATGCAACGGTTTGTATCATGACCGTGCTGTTGATCATAGGCACAGTATTTAGCTGGGTCATATCTTGGTGGAAGAGGATTTGGAAGGGGTTGAGGTTCTAGGAGCTCTAGGTACCCTTCTTCTCGCAGCATTTTCAAAGCTTGAGAAAGACTCATGTAAAGAGGATGGAAATTTCGGGCTTGGGGCCGAGTTGAAGTGGTTGGTTTTTGGCCATTGAGGGAAGTGGTGATAATGTCTACTTCTGAGCATTTCGCAGCTGTGCTACCATCAATAGTAGCATTGGCACTGTGAACAACATTCTTCTTCAAAGGCTCATTATCTTCCACAAAGATCCCTTGTCTGAGGGCATCCTCGATTTGAACCCCCATTTCATGAAGGTCTGGAAAGGTAAACAGAGGTAGAACGATCATCTTTTGCAGCAACTTGCCATGTAGATTCTGAACAATTATCCCGATCTGATCTTTGTCGGAAGGCCTTGTAGTCACCATCGAGGCCTTTGCTCTCCATCTCGTCACAAATTCTGAGAAACCCTCCTTTGGCTCTTGGCGGGTGAATTCGAGATCACGAGCTGTGACCTCGATCTGTGTGTTGTAGGAGTATTGAGCAATAAAGGCCTCAGCCAGCTCTTCCTAGTTTTGTTTCACAAAGTCCTCCAATTTATAATACTAGATTACGGCTATCCCAGACATGGTTCGGCCGAAGAGAGACAACTTCTGGGCTGTGGTCAAACCCATTGGCCTTAGGATATCAAAAAATAGGCAGAGATACACCATTGGGTCTCCAGAGCCATTGAAGCGATCGATGTGCGGCATCTTGAACCGCTCCGGTAAGGTAACTGTAGATTCAATATACCCGTCCTCTAAATTCGGGATGGAGTTCACTCTGTGCTCGTTTGAATAACTTCTCCAGTTTATTGACCTTAAGTGCAGTTAGGTCAACCTCAAATTCAAGCGGAGATTCGGTTTGATAGACAGGAGCTTTAGAGACCTTTTTTGGGATTGGCTCTGCCGAATTGCCCTGAGTCACTTGGACATTAGCAACATGGGCAGCGGCTCCAGGTGTCAGGTTACCCGTGAGAGGTGCATGAGATGCAGAAGCCGCAGCCGGTTGTGGCTGTTGTTGTTGTAGCCGGGTTATCACTTTAGCCTGACGGGCCATGACTTTAGCCTGAGGGACTGTGTCCTGTTGTAGTGCCTCGATTGTCTATTGCAGGTGTTGTATTTGTTCTTCTACACTGGCTGGGGGATACTAAGCCATGGGACTAGGTGATTGATCTCGTGCTGAGCTGAATGTAGACAACTGTTCCCAAACCAGACTAGACCCGGGTAAACTGAGGGGTGACTGCTGTAGAAACTACACTGGTGAATTCTGTTTGAACCTCCTTCGTCAAACACAGGTTGCTTCTGAACAATTCTGACCTGACAAAGTCTATCGATACAAGTCTAGAGTACTCGGGGGATATTGGAGCCTTCTGAAGCTATGGTTCCAGGACTACCTTGCAAAAGAGAAAACAGATAGCATTTCAGCCCAATTTCACTAGAACAGATATGAGCAAAGTTGAATGACTGTACTCTCCACTGAATTCTGCCCTAAAACAGATACCAACTTGGCAACTGATATGCCTATCCCTATACAGTTTCACTGTAAAGCACATACCACTTAATTGAGAGCCAAAACACCCCTATAGTGGGGTAGGGTTACCCTGTCCTAGTTTCGTCAGGAACTAGGGGTTCACTACATACGCATGCGGTTTCAAACAACCTATATTTGGGTGAGCAACCTGTCCTAGTTTGGAACAGTCTCTATGGCTTTCGATATGCAACTAGGTTGATTGGTTAAAAATGGTGCCTCAGCAAGACCACCTAATATACCTATCGCTCCCAACACCAAAAAGTGAGAGGAATAAAGCGGTACGGCGGTGATCCCAATCCAAGGTTTGTGTTCCCATCGTGGCAGAGCCCGTAACCGGTTAGCCTTGTGGCACAATTTTCCAAGCAAGCCTCCGGCAAACTGCTCAGGAATAGCAGATGGCAAACACTGTGACATAGGCGCACCAATGCAAATACAATGCAAAAAAACATATAAATGTAAATAAAACAACATATCATGAGTTCGAGTCAAATTCTCTAAATCCCCAGCAGAGTCACCAGAAACTGTAGACCGCCCGAACTTCCTCCGCACGCCCCCCTTTCGGAGAAGGCATGAATTAGGTCCTGCTACTACAATTCGGACTCCTGTCACGGTTCTGAATCTAATCTCACAAAGTACAATGTAAGACTGATAAATCACCAAAGAGTCCAATCCGGCAAATCGTTTTGGAAATCAGATTTTCAATCAAATAATGCCAAAAATGGACTACTTTGCCAGATTACAGAGTCGCCACCTAAATATTTTGTTTTGGGAAATTTAGGAAACCCTGACTCGTGCCAAAGGCCACATGTCCGTCATCACCAAAGTTGCCTCGGCTCGAGAACTTGGGTACGAGAGGGGAAGGTCCTGAAATGAGCACTTTCGCTCGCCCGATCAAAGGATCGGCCTCTACTAAGCATGATATGTTGTTTTATAAACACATGCGTTCTTATTCTGATTATTATCTATCTTTACTAAGTCATGCGCACAACATACAAATATAGATTAAATTGCTTAATTTGGAACAACTCAATTCAATGTTCGTTTTTGAAAATGGTTTGAATTTGCCACCCTCAAGTGGGCTTAAAACTCACATTAGATGAATTGTCCTAATTCAAGTAATAAAGCCTTCATCCACAGGCATCCAAGCAATTTATCACTTAAACACATAGCCTCATGGCAAGCATGCTATCATGGCAACACTCACATTCATGCAAGGATGCTAAAGCATAAACACTCATAGTGTACTCCAAGCTAAAACAGAAAACTAGTTAGAAACCATGCATGATCCTAACTACACAAGATGCCTAATGCAACGCATGCAATAACGCAACTAAATAGGCTCGGCTATCTAAGATGGCATGTGAAATGCTACACTTTGGTACATGTATTCAAAGAATTATTAAAATACAATGCAGTTTGTATGATGCGCCGAGCCCGGTGCATGCAAGACAAATGAATGATGCAAACATGCAAGCATAAGGTATGCTAATTGAAAATGACCCTAATCTAACCATCGAAAGTAGGTAAATAAAAGGGAGAAAGACGTGGGGTTGGAAGACATTCACACACACAAACCTTATTACAACATTTTGCCCTCTCGACGGAGGGTCCAAATGAATAAGCTAAGCTACACTAAGCTAAGCTAATAAAACGCTTTGAGATTTGCTACTCGCAAGTAGGCTAAAACACGGATTTTAACGAGTTGTTCCAACTCAAACAATCCAACCTTCACCCACAGGCATTCAGGCAGTTAATCAAATAAGCATTTAGCCACATGGTAGTAGCATCTTCAAACCACTTTCGAAAAAAACAAACATGAGATGTTTTGTTCCAAATCGAGCGATTTAGTCTACACTTATGTGTTGTGCGCATCACATAGTAAGTTAGCTAATAATCAAACAAGAACACATGTTTTCAAAAACAACATATCATGTTAGTAGAGGCCGATCCTTTGATCGGGCGAGCGGGGGGTGCTCATTTCATGACCTTCCCCTCTCGTACCCAAGTTCCCAAGCCGAGGCAACTTTGGTGATGACGGACACATGGCCTTAGACACAAGTCTAGGTTTCCTAAATTTTCCAAAACAAAATATTTAGGTGGCGACTCTAAAATCTGGAAAAGTAGTCCATGTTTGGCGCTTTTTGATTAAAATCGATTTTCCAAAACGATTTGTCGGATTTGGACTCTTTGATGATTCATCAGTCTTACATTGCACTTTGTGAGATTAGATTCAGAATTGTGACAGGAGTCTGAACTGTAGTAGCTAGAACCCAATTCGTGCCCTCACGCGCGGAGGGTGTTCGGGCGGTCTATAGTTTCTGGCAACTCCGCTGTGGATTTAGAGAACTTGACTCGAACTCATGATATGTTGTTTTATCTACATCTATGTGATTCTTTGCATTGCATTTGCATTGGTGCGCCTAAGTCACAGTGTTTGCCATCTGATATTCCTAAACGATTTGCCGGAGGCTTGTTTTGAGAAGCGCGCCATAAGGCTGACCGATTACGGGCTCTGCCACGATGGAAACATAAACCTCGATTTTTACCGAGGCACCCTTTTCGACCATTCGACCTCGTTGCATATCGGAAGCCATAGTGACCATTCCAAACTAGGACAGGTTACTTACCCGAATGTAGGTTGTTTGAAACCGTTGTGTGCGTAGTGAAACCCTAGTTCCTGACGAAATTAGGACAAGGAAACCCTACCACATCATGGGGGTGTTTTGGCTCTCACTTGCGTGCTATGTGCTATTAGAGATGTGTCTCTACAGGATGTATGTATCAGTTTGCAAGTTTGGGTATCAATCTGAGGACATCAGTATTTGGAGGTATCATATTTGAGGCAGTGATTTGGGGACAGCAGTCAGTGTTTGAGAACAGTTTATTCAGCTTACAATGTCAACTGTGTGTTGTCTTTATTTCAGCCGAAATGCTGTCCGTTTTTCTGCTTGTTGTTTCCTTATTTTTGCTTTATTTTTCTTTTTGCAAGGGTAGTATTGCATCATTGCTTCCGAAAAGCCAGTTTCCCCCAAAGCACTCTGGGTTAGAGGTAGAAGGCTTCATCGATCTGAGGATCTAGTTGACGGACAAGCAGTGTTCTTTTCATTACCCCCGGTTACCAGACGGAGGGCAGTTAGGTAGAGAGTATCAGCACAGCAGTTATCGGTTCAACGGTCATTGTCCACACCACCTGTGTGCAGTTGGGCTAAGATTTCCGTTTCTGCCTCAGAGAGAGATACACCTGGTCAGTCAAATCCGCAGTTTTTAGTTAATATGGAGAACATGATGCGTTAACTCCAAGAGACCATGCAAGCCATGTAGCGGGATGCTGTCCGCCAGGCGGAGGTTACTGCCCGTTAGGCGGAAATTGTGGCTCAACAGGTAGAACTAATTGCCAGACTTCAGCAGTAGCAGCAACCCCAACAAGCTGGAGCGTCTGCTTCGCATCCACCCCCACCCCCACCTATGGTCCCAACACTTGGGGAGGCGGCTCACGTCCAGGAAAATACGGACATCCCAACGGGGCCAGTTCCACCCCCAATCCTATCCCAGCTGTCCAAAGCACCGGCTAATCCAGTGGACACATCGTTTGAATTTGAGGTGGATCCAACAGCGCTGAAAGTGAGCAAGCTAGAACAACTATTCAAAAGAGCTCAAGGCGTTAATTCCATTCCGGACATAGAGGATGGATAAACTGACTCAGCGGTGACGTTGCCGGACCGGTTTAAGATGCCGCATATAGACCGTTTTGACGGTTCTGAAGATCCTATGGTACACTGTAGATGTCCCCGAATGCCCCGGGAGGATGACTCCCCCTGTTCTGTTCGCTTGTGGGTCTACTACAGTTCAGGACTCAAATTGTCACGATTCTAAATCTGAACCAAAGAGTCCAAATCTGGCAAATCATTTTGAGAAAACAGATTTTTAGAAAAGAAGTGCCAAACATGGACTGCTTTGCCAGATACAGAGTTGCCACCTAAATATTTTTTTAATGGGGGAATTTAGGAAACCCTGACTCGTTTGCCTAAGGCCACGTGTCCGTCATCAACAAAGTTGCCTCGGCTCGGGAACTTGGGTACGATTGGGGAAGGTCAGCTATGAGCACCCCCGCTCGCCCGATCCGAAGATCGGCCTCTACTAACCATGATATCCGATTTTGAAAATGTTATGTGTTCTTATTCCAGTTAATTAGCTAGTCTTACTATGTGATGCGCACAACACAAAAGTATAGACTAGATCGCCTAATTTGGAACGAAGCATTGCATATCCGTTTGTTTAGAAAACGCTTTGAGATTTGCTACTCGCAAGTAGGCTAAAACACGGATTTTAACGAGTTGTTCCAACTCAAACAATCCAACCTTCACCCACAGGCATTCAGGCAGTTAATCAAATAAGCATTTAGCCACATGGTAAGCATGTTAACATTCACACTCATGCGAGATGCTAAAGCATAAATACTTACATCGTACTCCGAGCCAAAACAAAGAACATGTTAGCAATCATGCATGATCCAAGTCCATGTTAAGTGGCTAATGCAACACATACAAAATGTCACTAGAATAGGCTCGGCTAATCCTAGGATGGCATGTGGAATGCAACAAGTAGCACGTATTCAAGTTAGATTTGAAATACTATGCAGTTAGTATGATGCGTCGAGCCCGGTGCATGCAATACTGATGAATGATGCACGCATGCATAGCATAAGGTATGCTAAAGTAAGTATGCCCTAATACTAACCATCAAAAGCAGGTAAGTAAAAGGGAGAAAGAAGTGGGGGGGGGGGTGGAAGACATGCACACACACACCCACACCCACACTTATTACAATTTTGCCCTCGCTTGGAGGGACCGAAAGAATAATACAATTAATTAACCTACAAGCTAATTAAAATGTTACAGACCAATTAAACTAGTTAAGCAAATTAACTAATCTAAGAAAGTAGTAAACAGCCTTGGGAAGAGGGCCCAATGCAATGCGTGTTCGGCTCTGCTCGGAAAGCCACTGCCATGCACAAGTTGCCTCTGCTTTGACTGTTATCCTCCTCTGAAGACTGCACAAGTCCCAGGGTTGCTTCTCTGAGTGCTTTGGAACACCACCGGCTGAGAGGAATGGCCACCGGCCAAGGGGAATGGTCACCGGCCACTGATTAAGCTATCGGCCATTGATGGATGGCCGGTCGCACTGGAGATGGCCAGCCGGCTAAAGCTTCTTGCAGAATCTATTTTTGACAGCAGTAGAGGGCAAAACATAGCATGTCAATGCATTTCAAGCAAATGTGTGCACCACCACATCCCTTGTCACGTTTATGACTCAAAGGGACATGGTTCTCGGTTCTCGGACCACCAATCGCGCATTTCAATGCGTGATGGCCCAAGAAACCAAGTATGCATTTTGATATGGAATGCAATGCACATAATCAAACAAAGGGAAGCAAGAGGTGAAGCATGCATGCAAATGGAATGCAACCTAGACATGGAGGCTAAGTATGCAAAATGAGCATGCAAGGCATGTGACAACTATGCTAGTGGCAAACATGCAACAACATGTAAAATGGACTAAGCATAGGAACAATGCAAAGCAACTTAACCAATGAAATACATGCCAAATGCATCATGATTTCAAGCAAGCAATAACATGTAATAGGCCAAGTATGCAACAATGCACAAGGCAAGCATGCTATAACACATGAAGGATGGACTTAAACTAATTTAGGTAGCCCTGAAACAAGCCTAAAACAGTGGCCATAAACTATGGAAATGGGGCCAAATGCACATACAAGCATGCATGCATACATGATCCAATTCCTAAGCATCAAAAGGCAACTTTTAAGCACACTTAAAAGAGATGATCATGGACATATGGCAAGCATACCAAACTCTGAAATTGCATAAAATAGAGGTGCCAAACCAACTAATTAAAGCAAGTAAAGCATGCTCATGACATCACACATTCAAGGCCTATAAGCTAGAATGCAAAGAGACATTACAAAACATGTTGAGCATGATGAAAGCAACTGAAAACAAAGCTAAAGCACACTAAAACATACACAAAAGCTTCACAAAGCTTGGCCAAAATCATGCTAAAACAAGGGTCAACACTTAAAGCATGTTAAGGCCAAAACATGGCATTACAAGACAAGTATGCTAAGGATGCATGGTGTGTCTAAACCAACTAAAAAATAGAGGTAATACATGGCAAAATACTACCAAATAACACTTAAGACATGGCCAAGATGCACTTAAATTAGATGCTCACACATGAGGCAAAAATGGCCCTTTTCAAGGACAACAAGGAGAGGGGGTGGCCCTCTCCTTCTTATGACCTCAAGGCACCATCCTCACCACTGAAATCCCTCAAGATTTCAGTGGTGAGGAGGCCCAAACACAATGGTCCCGGAGCTCACCAAAAATGCACAAAAATGGAGCCTAACAAGGCTTAAGAGGGGTCAAACAACCTCAAAGCTCAAAACACTCTTAAACAACTATTTAGAGTAGGCAAAAACAAGACTTTTATATGTTATACACCAAGTCTAAAAATAGTTTCAAGGTAGTCAAAAAAGCTATGCAAAAATGGGGTAAAAAGAGCAAGAGTGTTACCCTTGAAGACCCTCTTCACAAATGATGGACCAGCTGCTTCTTTGAGCTCAAAACCACCCAAGAACACCAAGAACAGACCTCTGGCCCCTCAGCAACCAAGATAAGGTGTAATGGTGGGTGTTTGTTTGCAACACTATGACTAAACACACACAAATACACAAAGAGAGAGAGAGATGTAGAGATAGGATATATGCAAACCCTAACCCTAGAACTCAAAGCTCTGGAAAAATGTTGTCTAACCTAAAAGAGGGAGAAGAGGCCTCCTCTTATAGAAGATTTAATCTTGTAAAGCTTCCAAGGCAAGCTAACAAGAGGGAGATCCCTCCATACACGTGTATGGAGGGAAGCAAAATGTATGCCAGCTAGCACAGCTGGCATAAAAATATCTGCAAACGCAGATGAACAGTGGTCGGCCGGCCAAAAATGCAATTTGACCAAAAAAGATGGCCGGCCGGCCATCTATAGTGCCGACCGGCCAAACATTTGGCCGGTGGCAACAAAAACACAGCCGGTGGCCTCAAGCCATGGCCGGTGGAGTGTGGGGATGGCCCACAAGCCATTCCCTGCCCCCTCAAAGGCAAAACACAAGTGTTTGGTGCAAAACCAGACACAAAACAGTCGAGTCGAGAGATCCTAAGGCAAGGCGCGCAGCCGAGACCTCCGGGAACTCAAAACGAACACAAACATGGATGATCACCGAGTGTTCAAATGGTGACGTCCAAGTCTTGAGGACGGTCAAAAATGGGGTGTCTACATGCATCTGTGGTTGTTCTCGGATATCCTACGGCCAATGGGCCTCTCCAGATTGCAAAAGCTTTCGCTCTTTGGTCGGACCCTGTCGGGTATCGCGGCCATCTGGTATGCCAAACTGGAGGACTCAGTGAAAAGAAGTTGGGAG
This sequence comes from Camellia japonica, assembly GCA_030407325.1. NCBI lineage: Eukaryota > Viridiplantae > Streptophyta > Magnoliopsida > Ericales > Theaceae > Camellia > Camellia japonica. Next base: position 31,214,480 of record JAPPVO010000036.1, on the reverse strand, counting down.
GAGATGGCCGAGGCCTTCGTCACCCAGTATTCATACAACACTCAGATCGAGGTCACGACCCGTGATCTCGAGGCAACTAGGTAAGAGCCGAAGGAGAGCTTCTCTGACTTCGTAACCCGTTAGAGAGCCAAGGCTTCTATGATAACCACTAGGCCGCTTGAGAAAGATCAGATAAGGATGGTTGTGCGCAACCTTCAACCCAAGCTCATGCAAAAAATGATCGCCTTACCCCTTCCCACTTTTGCTGACTTACACGAGATTGGGGTATAGATTGAGGATGCCATAAAGCAAGGTCTGATTGACCACGAGAGAGAGCAGCCCAAGAGGGCATTTACCCGCGGTTCGAATGTAGGTACAAGTAGTGCTGCAGCCGCAAGGGCTTCTGACGTGGGCATGGTCACCACCACGACACCAAAAATAGCCACACCCTTCACTGGCACATCTAGTGCCATCCCTCAACCAGCAAAATACCCACCTCGGGGCCAGAGGACTTTTATCCCGCTGTATATGCCTTTGTCCAAGGCCATGGGGGTTTTAATCAGAAAGCGACATCTGAAGCCCCTGGAGTGGCGACCATTACCAGACAAACTTCCTGCTTCCTATAACCCGGCCAAATACTGTGCCTTTCACCAACAGCATGGTCACGACACCGACCAATGCTACAGACTGCATCATAAGATCCAGGACCTTATTGACAACAAGGTGATTGTGCCTCCTAACAAGCCAAATGTCACTACTAACCCACTCCCACCCCATAACTGAGCTCCACCACCCAAACACATCAACCTGATCCAAACCACAGCCATTCCATATGACCCAAGCATATACATCACACCTTCCCACCTACCTAAGCCTGAGGTGTTCATCCCGGACAGCACGCACTTGTGCATGATGAACACCTCCCTAACCCAGCTCGAGCTAGTGGTGGTGACTGTTGAAGACAGAACTGGGGTAACTTTGTTGGAGAGTGAGAATGTTGATTCGGAGCCTAAGGGATCTGGGAGCTTTGCCGAGGAAGCATATAACCCGTGTGGTTATATTATGTCAACAGATCAAGCTAAGCCGAGGGTAGAGTTACCAACCGGGACGGAGATCAGTGTAGTCTGAGAGGATGGACCGAGTTAGGGTCCAGATGACCTAGCAGAGCTGGAGGATGATATTGGCAATCTGTAGTTCTTTAACGAGCAGGATCCAGGAGATGCGAGCGTCAACTGGTTTGGTTTGAATGGATCAGCAAATACCACCGAGTGGCTCAGTGACGAGCCAGATGTTGTTGAGGTGCCTCAGCTAGAACAGGGACCGCCAGAAATGGGAACATCTACAGTGGCCGGAATGGCTGAGAATCGGGAAAAGTCGCCAGAGAGCACCGGTGCGAAGAATTTTGCTCGGGATTCGGGCAGTCTGTGTACAGCCGATAAGGAGCAGGAGGCTGCATTAAAAAGGTTTGAGCAAGAGAAGGTTGATAATGACAACAGGGCTAGAAAAGCTAAAGCACTTGAGGGGGTGAGTGTGTTGAAAACACAAGAACAGCTGTAGCGGAACCGAACAACTGCCTATTGGTTGCCGATGGGATGTGGTGGGAAGACGATGACTTGCGTCTTGCCCGCACCGACGAGGACTAGGGGCAGAATCAACTGGATGATACCTGGTATGCCGAAGAGTTTGACCATATGACCAGGAGTGGGCGGTACTTCAAGCCCCCACATTTGGACCGGCCGAAGGAGTCCGGGAAGGACAAAGAAGCAGAGAGACAGAAAGAAAAACTACTAGAGGAGGAGGCTGTAATGAAACAGCTTAAGAAAATTCAAGCGGACATCTTCATCTGGGGACTGCTTATGGCTTCGAGGGTTCACAGACAAGCCGTTCTTACAGCCATGGATAGGGCCAAGCTTTCAATCGATACAACTCCTGAGCAGTTGGCAGGGTTGGTTTTCCTGGGAGGAGCTTCCCTAACCTTGACCTTCAGCGACAAGGAACTTCCGCCTGAGGGCTCTGATCATAACAAGCTGCTCTACATCTCTGTGGACTATATGGAAAAGTGGATACTGGTGGTCCTGGTCGACATGGGATTTGCAATCAATGTATGTCCGTCAAGAACGACATATGTTATCGGGTTGAAGCCCGTGAATTTCGTGCCTACAGCCCAGGTGATACGGGCCTATGATAACACTAGTCGGGAGGTGATGGGGACCGTACGAATCAAGACTAAGATTGGCCCGGGGCAGCATGACATTGAGTTCCATGTCTTGGATATTCCAGCCACCTTCAATCTGCTCCTTGCGCGGCCATGGCTACACCAAGTGAAAGCCGTCTCTTCCACCTTACACCAGATGTTAAAATACCCCCATCGGAAAGGGGTGGCAATTGTTTTTGGGAATTCTTCAATACATCCGCCGCCAGAGGTTTCTACACCAGTTCTGGAGATTGAGCACAGCACGGAGGATGTTTTTCTGTTAGGATTCACCCTAGCTAAGGCTCGGGTTGTACAGGATATGCTAGATGTTGATGAGGGACTGTACGTCAGCGCATAATCTGTCTACCTTATGAACAAGCTTCAACACATGCCCGGGATGGGATTGGAACGAAGTGGCCGGAAGGGTGTCACAGCATTGGCCGAAGTGCCACATAAGCCATATACCTTTAGCTTAGGTTATCTACCTACCAAAGAGGATTGGGCTAGGAAAGGAAAGGAAATGGCCGAAAGAGCCAAGGCAAAGCAAGCCGGGAAGCACTACGAGTTGGTGCACAGACCTATCCAGGGAACCCTAAACGAACACTTTGTCCGAGAGGGGGAAGACTTCCCATTTTGCGGCTTTCTGGAGCCCTGGCTGAATTTAGAGAAGCGGCGCTTGCCCGGCTTCGAGATCGTTTTTGACCTTCAGTTATCCAGGGATGAAGTTGCCAAAGAGCAGACAGATCCACCAGCTGAGGCTGAGCAGTGCAAGGAGGAAGATTCTGAGAGCACATAAATTGAGATGGGGGTAGCGCTGGCTTGTCTTCTCTCAGATCCTCAGATCGTACCGGAGTGCTTGGGGGATAACTTCTCAGTTTCCATGATCTAGGATGAAGCGGCTGTGGGCCCATCTTCTGGCATTCAGGATGCATCCATCGCACCCTCCCTTGTCTGGCAATACGAGGAAGGCTTTTTATCGAGCAGTTCCAGATCAGGTAGTGAGCCAGAATCTGATTCCACAGAGTCTGTGGAGTCGGAATCAGATTCCAGCTCTTCTGAGTCTGAGTCCGATATTCCTAGGGGTAATAACCCAGATGCCACTGTCCTGTCCAGGTCGTCTTTTTCGTTTTCCTTTGAGTCTGTTGTAACCAAAGGATCAGACGGACTGGATGTTATTAATGAGAATGGTACGACTGTGGCTTCTGAGTACTTTTCTATGCCTTTAGTTTATGGAATTAATCAGGACTTTCAAAATTTTGATGAAAACGATGAGGACGAAATTCCTCCGATTTTGAAACATTTGCTTGATCAAGAGCAGGAGAGGTTTGTAAAACCTTTGGTTGATGAAATCACCTCAATTAATGTTGGTACTGAGAAGGACCCACGGCTGGTCCAGATCGGGTCCACATTGTCTTCGAAGGAACGCGAGCGTTTAGTCATTTTATTAAAAGATTTCAAAGATGTTTTGACGTGGTCCTACGAAGACATGCCTGGAATCGATCCTGAGATTGTACAGCACCGGATCCCTCTTGACCCAGAGGCCCGACCTGTTAAGCAGAAGCTCCGAAGGATCCGCCCGGACTAGGCTCTGAAAATCAAAGAAGAGGTCACCAAGCAGATCGACGCAGGGTTCCTGTTAGTATCTAAATATCCAACTTGGTTGGCCAATATAGTTCCAATGTCGAAGAAAGACGACAGAATTCGGGTATGTGTGGACTTCAAGGATTTGAACAAAGCCAGTCTGAAGGACGACTTTCCTTTGCCACATATCGACGAATTAGTGGACTTCACTGCTAGGCATGCGCTGCTCTCATTCATGGACGCGTTTTCAGGCTACAATCAGATTTTGATGGCACCCAAAGACAGGGAAAAATTAGCTTTCAATACCCCGTGGGGGACTGTAGACACCCCATTTTTGACCGTCCTCAAGACTTGGACGTCACCGTTTGAACACCCGGTGATCATCCTTGTTTGTGTTCATTTGGAGTTCCCGGAGGTCTCGGCTACGCGCCTTGCCTCAGGATCTCCGAACCCGACTGTTTAGTGTCTGGTTTTGCACCAAACACTTGTTTGTTGCCTTGGAGGGGCAGGGAATGCCTTGTGAGGCATCCCCACACATCACCGGCCGTGGCTAGAGGCCACCAGCTAGTGTTTTGTTGCCATCGGCAATGTATATTGCCGGTCGACATTATTTGTTGCCGGTCGGCAGTTAATTTTGTCAAAATGGCAATTTTGAGCGGCCGACTACTGTTCATCTGCTTTTGCAGATATTTTAAGACAGCTGTCTTGCATTTTGTTCCCCTCCATACACGTGTATGGAGGGATGGCCTTCTTATTAGCTTCCTTGATAAGCTTTACAAGATTGGTTTGCCTATAAGAAGAGGGCTCCTCTCTTGGCATTGGGGTTGGACAAAAAAGGTTAGAAAAGTTGTGAGAGAAGCTCTAGTTCTTGGTTTAGGGTTTTGTATCTATCCTATATCTATATCTCTCATTCTCTTGTATTTGTGTGTGTTTAGGCTTACTATTGCACACAAACACATAGTGTTACACCTTCCCTTGGCTACTGAGGTTCTAAGAGGTTGTTCTTGAGGTTCTTGAGTGGTTTTGAGCTTGGAGGAGCAGCTGGTCCACCATTGTTGAAGAGGTTCTTCAAGGGTAACAATCTTACCCCTTTTTCCCCCATTCTTGCATAGCTTGTTATCCTATCTTAGAACTATTTTTGAGCTTAGTGTATAACACAAAAAAGTTCTGTTTTTGGGCCCTCTAAATAGTTTGTTAAGAGTGTTTTGTAGTTTGGAGGTGTTTGACCCCTCTTAAGCCTTGAGAGGCCCCTTTTTGTGCTATTTTGAGTGAGCTCCGGGACTTTGGTGTTTGGGCCTCCTCACCACTGAAATCTTGAGGGATTTCAGTGGTAAGGATGGTGCCTTGAAGTCCCAAAAAGGAGAGGGCCATCCCCTCTCCTTATTGTCCTTGAAAAGGGCCATTCTTGCCTCTTTAATGAGCACCTAGCTAAGCCTCATGTTGACCATGCCTTGGCTGTTATTTATGCTTATTTTGCCATGAAATAGCATTGTTGTATGTTGGTTTTGGTACACCATGCTTGCTTAGCATACATGCCTTGTAATGCCATGTTTAGGCCTCAACATGCCTTAGGTTGTAAGCCATTGTTCTAGCATGTTTTAGGCCTAGCTTCGTGAAGCTTTAACGCATGTTTTTGTATGCTTTAGCTCTGTTTTAAATTGATTGAGTCATACTTGCCATGTGTTGTATAGCTCCTTTACATTTTGGCTTGTTAGCCTTAAGTTTTGGACCATGTTGCATGCTTGGCTTGACTTTGTTTAATTGGTATGGAACCATTTCTAACATAATTTCAGAGCTTATGTCGCATGCCATTTGTCCATGTTTGCATCCTCTTGAGTGTGCTTGTGAGTTGCTCTTTATGCTTGAATGTTGGTCCATGTTTGCATGCATGTTTGTGTGTCAATTGGCCCTCATTCCTTAGCATCTTGGCCACTGTTTTAGGCCTAGTTAGGGCTGCCTAAATCATGTTTAAGTCCATCTCTTTGTTTGTTGCATATGCCCCTTGTATGTTGTAGCATATTGGTGAGTTGTTGCATATTTGAAATTGCATGATTGAATGAAGTCACATGCTTGTTTGCATGCTTAGACACCCACATTGTGCCTTGCATACTTGTTGGTTGCATTATGTCATGCCTTGCATGTCTTGTATGCTTACTTGCATTACCCACGTTGCATACTAGTCAACATGCTTAGGAATGCATTGCATTGGCATGCATGCTACACCTCTTGAGTTGAGCATGATAGAGGTTGAGCCCCTTTGGCTTGTTTATTTGCATTGCATTACATTTGAGATTGAAGTTGCATGCTTGATTCTTTGGGCCATCATGCATGGAAATGCGTGATTGATGGTCTGAGAATCAAGGCTCATGTCCCTTTGAGTCATAAACATGATATGGGACATGATTGGTGCATATATGGCTTGAATTGCATTGCCATGCAAAGCTCTATCCTCTGCTACTGTCAACCAGGTTCTGTAGGAACTTTTTGCCGATCGACTGAACAGAGTGCCGATCGGCAAACAATTGGTGGCCGATGGATTCATTCTCAGCCGACGAACATCTCCTACGGCCGATGGCCATTCTATCCAGCCGGTGGTACTGTACAGTGTTCAAAAAGGCAACCTTGAGATTTTGGCAGTCTTCAGAGGAGTATAGCAGGGAAAACAGAGGCAGATTGCGCATGGCACTGCACTTCCGAGCAAGACCGAGCATGCATTGCATCAGGCTCTCCTCCCGAGGCGGTTTACTGTTTTCCCTAGATTAGTTAATTTGCTTAGCTAATTAGATGGCCTGTAATATTTAATTAGCTTGTAGGCTAATTACCTGTATATTTATTTGGTCCCTCCGGGCGAGGGCGAATCTGTAATAAGTGTGGGTGCGTATGTGTGCATGTCTTCCAATCCCCATTACTTTCTTCCCTTTTATTTACCCGCTTATGATGGTAGATTAGGGCATGTTTAAATTAGCATACCTTATGTTATGCATGCGTGCATCCGTACATTTGTCTTGCATGCACCGGGCTCGGTACATCATGCTAACTGCATTTGTACTTCAATTCCAAATTGAATACGTACATCAATTGATTGCATTTCACATGTCATGTTTAGGTTAGCCGAGCCTACCCTAATTGCATCTTGTATGTGTTGCATTAGTCAATTTGACATGAACCAGGACCATGCATGTTTGCTAACTAGTTTATTGTTTTGGCACGGAGTACGATGTAAGTATTTTCATGCTTTAGCATATCGCATGTGTGTGAATGCTATCATGACAGCATACTTACCATGTGGCTAGATGCTTATGTGATAAACTGTTTGAATGCCTGTGGGTGAAGGTTGGATTGTCTGAGTTGGAAAAACTCGTTGAAATCCGTATTTTAGCCTACTTGCGAGTAGCAAATTCCAAAGTGTTTTTCAAGACAAACGGATATGCAATGCTTATTTCCAAATTAGGCGATTTGGCCTATACTTGTTTGCTGTGCGCATAACATAGTAAATCTAGGCTAATAACCGGAATAAGAACACATAACGTTTTCAAAATCGGATATCATGGTTAGTAGAGGCCGGTCTTCGGACCGGGCGAGAGGGGGTGCTCATAGCTGACCTTCCCCAATCGTACCCAAGTTCCCGAGCCGAGGCAACTTTGGTGATGACGGACACGTGGCCTTTGGCACCGAGTCAGGGTTTCCTAAATTCCCCCATTAAAATATTTAGGTGGCGACTCTGTATCTGACAAAGCAGTCCATGTTTGGCACTTCTTTTTCAAAAATCTGTTTCTTAAAACGATTTGCCGGATTTGGACTCTTTGGTTCAGATTAAAAACCGTGACAAGTCGAGTCCGAACTGTAGTAAGCCCAATATGAACAGAACGAGACTCATCCTCCCGGGGCGTTCGGGGACATCTACAGGGACCTACTATTATAGGGTGATGCCGTTCGGTTTGAAAAATGCTGGGGCTACATATCAATGGGCTGCGACCACGATTCTACATGACATGATCCACAAAGTGGTTGAAGTGTACGTGGACGACATGATTGTCAAGTCCAAGGAAAGAGAGTGCCGCTACACTGCCTTGCAGAAAATTTTCCAACGAATCAGAGAGTATCGGTTGCGGCTGAATCCTCAGAAATGTACTTTTGGTGTTACAGCAAGGAAAATGCTGGGGTTCTTGATCACACAGAGAGGTATCGAGGTCGATCCTTCCAAAATCAAGGCCATCTTAGAAATGCCACCACCGAGGACTGAAAAGGAGGTGCGAGGCTTTCTGGGTAAAGTGCAATTCATAAGATGGTTTATTGCAAAATTAACCTTGACTTATGAACCACTGTTTGGTCTCCTGAAGAAAGGAAAGAAGTTCCAATGGGATGACCGATGCCAAGTTGCTTTCGAGCAGATCAAGCAATACTTACAGAACCCACATGTGTTGTCGCCACCAGAGCTGGGGAAACCATTGATTCTGTACCTATTAGTGACCGAGACGACAATGGGCTGCATGCTTGCACAAGAGTTTGAGGACAAAGTAGGGAAGGCTATCTACTACCTGAGCAAGAAAATGCTAGATTACGAGACCCGCTACACACCGCTGGAGAAGGCTTGTCTTGCCTTGGTATGGGCTACCAGGAAGTTGAGGCACTACCTGTTAGCTCACTCTGTAATACTGGTTTCGAGATTAGATCCCATCAAATATCTCTTCGAGAAACCAGCACTTACGGGTAGGCTAGCTTGTTGGTTGCTTCTTCTCTCTGAATTTGATCTGAAGTACATGACGCGCAAGTCTGTGAAAGGGAGAGCGGCAGTGGAATTCCTAGCTGATCACCCGGTGGAAGGGGATGAAACAGTAGAGTACCTATTCCTGGATGAAGCCATTCTACATTTTGAAGAAGAAACCTGGACTATGTACTTTGACGGAGCGTCAAACCAATACGGGTACGGGATAGGGGTGTTGCTGATAGCACCCGACAGTTCCCACATACTCTTAGCCTTCAAGCTCCGGTTCAAGGTATCAAATAATGAGGCGGAATATAAGGCATGTACTGCTGGACTAGAAGCCGCCCTGGAACTTCGCCTATCTGTTAAGAGAGAACAACAGGTTCGCTGATTCATTAGCAACTCTATCTTCTATGATAGACATCCCTTTTGGAGTCCAGATGAGTCCGATCATCATTGAACAGAAATTCACGCCGGCCTACGAGCTGATTGCTGCCATGGATGAAGTACAAGATCAAAACCCCTGGTATTACATGACATCTGGAACTTCTTGGAAAAGGAGGTGTATCCACCAGGAGCAAATGCCAAAGATAAGAGGGCAATTCGAAGAATGGCTGCTCAGTTCATCGTCTGCGGGGGTAAATTGTACAAGAGGGGTCATCTTGGGATGCACAAACTGTGTGTTGATGCTGAAGAATCCAAGCGCTTGATGGAGGCCATCCATGGAGGAGAGTGCAGAGCGCACATGAACGGGGTGATGTTAGCCCGAAAGATTCTCAAGCAGGGTTATTACTGGTCAACCATAGAGGAGGATTGTATTAGCTTTGTCCAGCGATGCCACAAATGCCAGATCCATGCAAACCGCATGAACATTCCGCCATCGAAGCTATACAACATGACTTCGCCATGGCCATTTTCAGTTTGGGGGATTGATGTGATTGGGGCAGTCACTCCGAAGGCGTCGAACGGGCATGAGTACATTCTGGTAGCGATGGACTACTTCACGAAGTGGGTTGAGGCCCAATCCTATGCGGTGTTGAAGGCGTCTCATGTTGCTAAGTTCATTAGGAACAACATCATCTATCGCTATGGGGTCCCGAATGAGATTATTTCAGATAATGGTTCCCATTTCAAGAAGGAGGTGATCGACTTGTTGGAGAAATATAACGTGGCTTTTCATAAGTCATCTACATACCGGCCGCAAACCAACGGAGCTGTTGAGGCCGCCAACAAGAACATTAAGCACATTCTGCAGAAAATGGTGGAAACCTACAGGGACTGGCCAGATAAGCTACCATTTGCTCTTTGGGGCTACCGGACTTCAATTCGAACTTCTACTGGGGCAACTCCGTACTCCTTGGTCTATCGGATGGAGGCTGTTCTACCTATCGAAGTTGAGGTTCCTGTCGTTGCGGGTTATGGCTGAGTGCCAGATAGCTGAGGTAGATTGGCAACAGAGCAGGTTCGAAGAACTCGTGCTGTTTGACAAGAGGAGGCTGAAAGCATTGTATCACATCCAGGGTTATCAACGAAGAATTGCCAGGGCTTTCAACAAGAAGGTTAAGTCCAGGAATTTGAAGGAAGGGGATCTAGTGCTCAAAGACAACCGGGCTCCCATCCACGACCCTAGGGGCAAGTACTGGTCTCTACATCATCAAGTCAATCTGGTCGGGTGGAGCTGTCGTTCTGATGGACTTAGATGGCCTTGAGTTCTCCCAGCCAATCAACATGGACAAGTTGAAGAAATATTATCCCTGAGTGGCTCGCTAGGCCGAAAACCCGAAAGGGCGACCTAGGCAAAAGTTAGAGGATGAAAAATTTGAAATAAGAAAAACTGAGCTCGCAAGGCTGGAAACCCAGAAAGGGCGGCCTTGGCAAAAGTTAGAGCACAAAAGGAGAGTGTTAATACACGAGTGAACCAGAACCAAACTACGTAAGGCTTGATTCCCATCTTTGGGATACGTAAGCAACTTCATTTTGAAATCTAGCCATAAACACTTCCAGATCAACTTTGTCCATGTGATCATTTTTGGTCATCTTCGTCTATTCTGCATCCAAGAGCTCGGTTGTGATCTCCAGTGCAGTGCTATTCAGACTAGGGGCAACTTTCTAGTTGTTGGGATTCGGGGTTGTATATCTCAGCGATAGATCTCAGGCGTGTCCAGTTGTGATCCATATCGAAAATGGTTTTGAAAAGTTTTAATAAAAGCTGATTTTGTTCAAATTAATCTTTTTACAACTTAGACCATTTTTGGACCAAACGGAAAATTTCCAGTACCCACAACCTTCAATTTCATTGATTTCGGTACAGAGTTCTCCTGCTCTTGAATACAAATTTAAGTTGGTTTTTTTATTACATTCATAAAGAAAACTTGAAAATACAGATTAAACCAATAAACTCGGGGCATAGTCAAGTCAGGTGTTCCTGCGCCCCCTCCCAAAGCTTGTGGAAGCCTCTGATGCCAAGGTAGGCCCAACTTGTGCCTCATCTTCAAGCCAGGCTATGCACTCACTGGAAAGGGCACAACTGAAAGTAGGAGCGGGGGCCAGAAGCTCTCTCGTCCTCCATGCTGTGGCATATCGAGCTAGCTGTGAGCCTCGGACTGGAAATGCAGCGGGATACTCTACCCCAGCTTCTGGGCAGATCTGATCATATCCAAATTGGCACTGGAACCGGACACAATGTGTCAGGCCGATCAGCTGAATGCCCAGTTGCCTAGACATGCTGTAGCTCATCACCGGTAGATTAAGCCAGGGGCAACACCAAGCAATGTTGGCAGCAGATAAGCTGCACATCCATTCGCACGACCATCCGTCATCTGGGGCATCAACCAGGCATTGCCGGAAGAAATAGCCGCGAGCTGAATATGCTAAGCATGAGTCCACCACTCTCAACTTATCCATCAACCATATCTGTGGAGGGATGAAAAATGAGAGATTAAAGAATAGAGAGGTGTAAGTGGAGAGAAAAGTGAGGAAAAGGTTTTGAGAGAAAAATAGAGCCTGAGGGCTGAGTGATGTGAGAAACACTTGTGAGAAGGGTGGGAAACATTACCTGTAAGAGTAGTGGACTTCTTGCGAACCTAGTCGTCTCCCGGCGATAGAAGGCATCCAAGCCCATCAGAGTCTCAACTAGTGTCATCCCAATGCAGCTTTTGCCCTCTTTTAAGCTTTGGGCGACCTCAATCAAACAGACGCTAGACCCTCCGAAGCCAGGGGCAAGCAAGAAATGAGATAACATGCACAAGCAGAGGGCATATCGCCGAAAACCCTGCCAATAATGATCGCCGCGGTCACCGGCATCAGAGAATTGATGAATCAAGCTGGGGTTATCCAACTCCCCATCGCGAATCAACGACCGAGCATCATGCAAAGTAAGTCCACACATCCGTCCTAAACCCTAGATGTGGCCAAAACGGAATTGGGACAAGATCTCTTCATCACGCCAAGATTCCATCAAAGCTTGGAAATCTTCAAAAGTGGGGCACATCTCTTGTCCACCAAAGTTAAAGACATGAGTTACCGGATTCCAACACCTAGCCGTGGCAATGAGGACCGGAAAACGTAGCGGGGTGCGGCTCAGCGTGAATAGTGCATTTAATCTGAAACCCCTGAAATTCAACTTTTCCGAGCCATCTAAAGCTGCAAGCCACTCAGAGAGTTTTTAGGCAAGAAAGGTATCCATTTGGGACAAAAACAGTGCTGAAATGAAGAAACTACGAAGTTGGAGCTTTTGTAGAAGATAAGGGGTGAGTGGAAGACAGGTGGCCAAAATCTGGAGGTTCCTGGCCTCACTGGCCGACCGGCTAGTTTAAGTAGCCGACCGGCCACCTTAACTGGCTGACCGGCCCCTTTAAGTGGCCGACACATCCTTTGAGTGGCCTACAGCCACTCCTTCTCTCTAGCAAGTAGCCTCTGGTCCTCCTGAAGTGGTGGAAGTGCTGGAAATTTCTGCCTTGTTCTGTTTCAGATGCGTTCTGTTGTTCGGTTTTACTCGTTTTGTTGAATTTGCTTTATTCGTCGAGTTGTTGTTTTACTTATCGAGTTGTTGCAATTTGTTTATAGAGTTGTAATTATTTTGTTTGGCCTGTCAAGGTCTTGTTTTGTTTATCGAGTTGTTTGGTTCTTTCAGTTGTTGGTTGGTTCACTACCTAATTAAGAGCAATGCTATTTGAATGTGTAGTTTCAAACAAAAATCAATCTCATTTACATGTTGTGCGATGCGATGCGATGCTTAGAATGTAAAATGCAATACTTTTTCAATCAAAAAGCTGTTTTCATTCCATCATGGTTTCTCTTTACAAAAGTCCAAAGTTTTAAAGAAAAGAAAACTGCCTAAGGCTGTACAATGTGCAAAAACTACTAGCAAAAAGAAAACAAAGCAAAAGCGTCTGAATTGATGCTATCTAGCTCAGGATCAAGAGGCCCTCTTCATCCTCTTCCTCGACTTAGCAAACTCTGCACCATCGCCGTTGGCACCGCTATCTGAACTAGAGCCATCATCCTCGGAATCCTCCTCGGCATCATCATCATCCTCGGAACCTGAGCCAGTATCATCGCCTCTGCCCTCGGATGGCTCTGACTGAGGACTTGCTGGCTCCTCGTCCCCACTAGACTCGCCATCACGTCTAACAGCCACCCGATGTCTCCCTCGACTGCGTGTCGGAACCTCTCTCTCTGCTGCTCGAGGAGGCTTAGAGGGTCTTGTCTGTAAGGGTGTGACCTGAAAAGACAGTTTGAATTTATCAACAAGTATCAAGTACCAATGCGGTATGCAGAGTGTATGCAAAAGTCAGATACAATATGTGCATACAGTATGTCGTGTCAGATGTAATCTATGCATATAGTGAATCGGTGCAATGGAGTGTTCAGTTTCGGTATATCAACAGGAGTATGATAAATGCAAGGAAGCTGGAAAGTACTGGAATACCGTGGGAGCTAAGCATGGTCTCTCTCCTCAAGACCATACTCTCAAGTGAGGCCATCACTTCGAGCAACCCCTCTACATATCCTACGGAGGGCTGCAAATGCAAGATGAAGCCATGAGTAAACGAATGAACAATTATCTGAGCAAAGCTGAAATAAATGAAAGTTGTAATGCATACCAGTGCTGAGTCAGAAGCCCTGACATATCGATGATCTGGCAATGGGGGCTCAAGTGGAATCTGATAACATGTCCCATACTGCCAACCCGTCAGCTCTGTCGGAGGAACTGGCCATCCAGTGCATTGCCTAGTGGGAGGCATCCCCCTAGCCCTACCTCTCGATGCTCTGGCCCTACTTGTCGAGGGGACGTCTACAGCTCGGGCACTACTCGATAAGGGAATGTCAACAGCTCTCCTCATAGGGACACGAACACCTGTCAATGGGGGCATCAGATATGTATGGAGGTATGTTGTGTACTCCCCCTCCTCAAGGAAAAGATTTGTGTCAGCACCCTGCATGAGGTCGCTAACCTCCTGGGGAGGGAGACTCTCTGTGGCATTCATGTATGGTGGAGGCGATGAAGGGACTGCCTGAAGGGGATGGCCCAGTGTCTGGTGCATGAAGTGCTCTCCGAGAAACCAAGCTCTACCAACCGGTCCCTTAAACAGGATTCAGTACTAGGAGGCGGCCCATGCCCCGGCAAACTGGAACCGAGAGAACCCTGGCATCGCTATCCAAGGCTGCCAAGTGATCTGCGGATTGCATGAATTGATTAGTTGCCATTAGATATGCAAAATGAATTGAAGCTGAAAGCATAAAGAACTGAGAGTTCTGGATTACCTTGGTCGCCCGCACCATGTCGAAGTAATGCCAGAGATATGGTAGGGTCTCCTGGGGCCTCGGAAGGCATCTCTTGTCATATCGGTGTGAGTAAGGAACCTCGAGAGGTGTCTCGACCTCGAGCTCAGGGGCTAGCACCGGGAAATAGGCATACATCCATAACTGTGGAAAAGCGAGATAATGGCAGTAAGAATACAGAATACACAGATGATACAGAAAATAGAACATGTGTGCAATACAGAATGCGCCAAATACAGGAAATGTAGTAAGCAAGAAAATGCAAAACAGAAAACATAGCAGGAACTGCAAAGCTGAAAAGTAAAGCATACCTTCCAAGCTCTCTAATAGCCGCCTACTCTCATCCGACTCCTGCGGGAGACCGAACTCATATAGCAATAGAGGGTGGCAAGGCCAGCGCCACCCCAATCATTATGCCGGATTTGGGACAGGTCTACCAGAGCGCTCAGAAGAGATAGCTCGACCGTGTTCGACCTGCCGGCGAACAGTGTGGTGCCGAGGAGGTACATCAAGAATCCACGGGCATACTGCTCTATGTCCTCGACAGTCACGGGCTCGGCCCCTCTAAAGTGGTCCGAGAACCATGTGTACCTGACTGTGCCGGATTAGAAGATAGGTGGGTGTGCTCCCAACAAGTAGATCCAGGCTGTCTCCCACTCCCCTATGTCTGAGTCATATGGAATCGACCGACCTTCCACATCGAGGCCTGTCAGCATAGAGAAATCATATGGGGTCATCGTCATGTCCCCAGTGGCAGAAAAGTGGAAAGAGTTGGTGGTGTCCCACCATCTCTCTACTAATGCACCTAAAACGGTCCTGCTCGCCGTCAAATGCGAGAGCCCTGTGTAGAATAGGCCGAAGCTTGCCTCGTCAACAATGTGCCGTACCCCGTCTGGGAGGTCTGAGTACCACTCTCTCGCAGAGGTCGATTCATACCCTCGAGTGAAGCGAGAGACCACCTGTGTGTAGAATGAACAGAATGCTATGAATAAGCCGTGTACAGAATGAACAGAATGCTATGAATGAGCCGTGCAGAATGAACAGAATGCTGTGTACGAGCTGTGTGTAGAATAAACAGAATGCTCTGCACGAGTTGTGTGCAGAATAAACAGAATGCTCTGTACAAGCTGTATGCAGAATAAATAGAATGCTGTGTATGAGCTGTGTGCAGAATGCTATGAATGAGCTGTGTGCAGAATGAACAGAATGCTATATATGAGCCATGTGCAGAATGAACAGAATGCTATGTATGAGCTATGTGCAGAATGAACAGAATGCTATGTATGAGCTATATATAGAATGAGCAGAGTACTGCGTGTGAGCTGTGTTCAGTATGAGCAGACTATAGTGTGCAAAGTGTGTTCGGTTTAAGCAAATGAAATACAGTGCAAAAGTACAAATTATCGAGAAATGTAAAGTACATTGTAGAAAATGTAAAAGCGCAGTGCATACCCCAGGTGCGTTATGGGACAGGTGGGACTCTGGCTCCCGTAGTAGCAGGTCCGCGGGTGCGCGCCATGCAAAGTTTGTATACTGACGAACAGTACCCAGTGGTAGTACGTGCTCCTGAGGGTGATACCTCTCTGGGTCGAAGGGCCGGATCCTCGACGGTAATGGCATGATGTCAGGCTCGTCCTCTACTCTCGAGGAACCCCCATCGTGTGGGATATGGTCCGCCATTTGAAAAGATGTTGAAAAGCAGGCAAAAATAACAAAATGAGCAAAAATTGCCAAAAGTCAACAAAAGTCAACTCTCGGGAAGAGAGAAAGTCAAAGAAAGTCAAAACCAGGGAAAGGGTGCCAAACTCAAGACAAGTTCGAGAGAAATATACCTCAAATGGTGAAAACGGAGAAAGAAGCTCCGAAAACAAATTATGTTCGGTTCAAAGTGAAGGAAATCGAAAGATTTTAGTGAATCAACTTCGCGTGGGTCATTGGAAAACACGTGCAAAGCTTGGATCTACAAGGAAAAAGGGTCTAGGGAGGGAGAGCAAGAGTTTTCGGCACTAGAGGTGTGAATGAAATGAAGCTTGGAGTTATTTATTTAAAGAACCAAGGCCCAAAGACAAAATTGCCCCAAAGTTCTATATACTGGCCGACCGGCCAGGTTTTGTGGCCGACCGGCCACTTAGGTGGCCTACAACCTTGAAAAGTGGACGACAAGTCCTTGGGGTGGCCTACAGGTGTTCATGGTTGTCCCTGTGTGTTTTTATGACTGTTTGGAGTCCTTGGCCCTCGAGAAAGTGCAAGCAAAGTTCACTCTTTTCGGCTCAAAAATGTCCCCGCAGGAGCTTCGATTCATGTCTTCGATCCACAACTCATCGTCAATCGTTAGGAGCAAGGTGCATCCTTTTTAAGTATATTGCGACCCCTCCGAGAGGTAAATCGGAGGTTTCGTTTGATTTGGTCTCATTCAGGCGTTTGTTTCCTTATTCGGCATTTTACTTCAAACATGTTATTGATGTTGCACTGAAAGTGCATTGTTGTTGTGCATAGAATTTGTGTGCTGTATTGCATTGCACTACATGAGTTCTTATGTCTCCACGGAGTATGCGCGTCACATCGTATTGCATTTTGCATGCTTTTACGTTTGCGCTTGAAGTTGTCCGCGCCTATTGCATTGCGTTGAGTATGCATTCGTTGCATAGAATATGAATCTCAATCTTGCATTGATATGCAATGTCTCTACTTGCATTGTTATGCAACGTTCTAGTTGCATTGTTATGCACCGTTCCACTTGCATTGTTATGCATGTTCCAGTTGTATTGTTATGCACCGTTCCACTTACATTGTTATGCACCTTTTCACTGGCATTGTTATGCACCGTTCCACTTACATTGTTATGCACCTTTTCACTTGCATTGCTATGCACGTTTCACTTGCACTGTTATGCACCGTTTCACTTGCACATCGCATATGCACGTGTTTATCTCGTATTGAAATTATATCTTGATGTAACGTTGAACATGTATTTCTACTATATTGTACTTGTCGAAGTTTCTCTTTTGTGCAGGCACGATATTGTATGTACAGTTCATCCGAAGCTAGTGCAACCAGATGATATTGTATGTACGGTTCATTCAGAGAAGTTCCGGTTCAGTTTGACTGCGTATCTATCACACATGTCCGCGTTTGATACGCATTTGGACGCCTTTCTCCTCTCGCATTTGACACGCGTTTGGACGCTCTTCTCTCTCGCGTTTGGACGCCTTTCTCCTCTTGCGTTTGACACGCGTTTGGACGCCTTTCTCCTCTCACGTTTGACACGCATTTGGTTGCCTTTCTCCTCTCGCGTTTGATACGCTAGGAGGTGTTTTGTTTGAGACTTTGGGTGTTCTCGGTAGTCACTTTTAGTCTTTCCTGCGTGAGCTGTAGTTAAGATTGCATAATTTTCTTACATCCATCCTTTTGGAAAGTGTGAGACTGTAGTTCCTTATTCGTTTGCTTAAAATGTTGTATTTATTTTGCATAAATGCTTCATAATAGTCTTCTTTGCATGATCATAAGTTATGTTCTTGCATTGTGCATGCTTGTTTGCATTTTGCCCCGGCCTATGGCACATCTTTTAGTTTTCTTGCCTGTTTGTCTAAGACTTCGGCCTTGTCAAAAATGGATCGTCTCTAGGCTTTGACATTCATTCCCGTCATTTCATGCCCTCCGAGTTCTGTCAAAGAGGGGCAACTGTAGACCCCCCATTTTCGACCGACCTTAAGACTCAGACGTCATCGTTTGTGCACGTGATGATCGTGCATGTTTGTGCTCATTTTGAGTGCCCGAAGATCTCGGCCGTGCGCCTTGTCTTTGAGCCTCTAAACCCTCTGTGTTTTGGCCTGGTGTGGACAAGCCCGAATGTCCAGGCCCCGCGCGCGAGATTGGCGCGAAATCCGTTTTGTTCATTAGGCTGCTACAGTTCGGACTTAAATGTCACGGTTCTGAATCTAATCCCGCAAAGTACAGTGTGAGACCGATAAATCACCAAAGAGTCCAAGTCTGGCAAATCGTTTTGGAAAACTGATTTTAATAAAGAAGTGCCAAACATGGACTGCTTTGCCAGATACAGAGTTGCTACCTAAATATTTTATTTTGGGAGAATTTAGGAAACCCTGACTCATGCCTAAGGCCACGTGTCCATCATCACCAAAGTTGCTTCGGCTCGGGAACTTGGGTACGAGAGTGGAAGGTCATGCAATGAGCACCCCCGCTCGCCCGATCAAAGATCGGCCTTTACTAACATGATATCTTGTTTTTGAAAACACGTGTTCTTATTCCTATTATTAGCTAGTTTTACTATGTGATGCGCACAGCATACAAGTATAGACTAGATCTCCTAAGTTGGAACAAAATATCTCATGTTTGTTTGTTTGAAAATGGTTTGAAGGTGCTACTTGCAAGTAGGCTAAGACATGGATTTGCCACCCTTAGGTGGGCTTACAAAACATGATTTTGCCACCCTCAAGTGGGCTTGAAACTCGCATTTTGATGAATTGTTCCAATTCAAGTAATCTAACCTTCATCCACAGGCATTCATGCAGTTAAACACTTAAGCAGATAGTCTCATGGCAATCATGCTATCATGGCAACACTTACACACATGCAAGATGCTAAAGAGTAAAAGCTTACCTAGTACTCCGAGCCAAAACAGAAGCTAGTTAGTAATCAATACATGATCCTAGCTATGTCAACGATGCCTAATGCAACACATGCAAAAATGCAACTAAGATAGTGTAGACACCCCATTTTTGACCGCCCTCTAGACTTGGTTGTGCTTGTAGGTACACCCAACAACTGGTTCGATTGCTCGCCCAGCACTCGACTATCGCGGCAGAACGTCACCGGTTCGAGCTTCCCGGACCCTGTATCCTTTCTGCCTCATTTTTGGACCTTGACTAGGTCCTTTAAGAGTGGACCCTGTGGTGCACTGCCGGCCATGGCCTTGACCCTGCCGGCCACTGATGAAGCCCTGCCGGCCATCAGTGTGGCACTGTCGGCCATTACTGATGGCCGGCACCCCCCTATCTCAGCTGGTTTTCCTCCAGATCTTTTGAGCCAGCTGGATTTTTGTTATCTCCCCTCCATACACGTGTATGGAGGGATGGAACTCTTGCAAAGCTTCTTGAAGAAGCTTTGCATTGCCTTCTTCTATATAAGCAAGAGGGCTCCCTTTATATCAGGGTTCTGAGTTTTTGAAGAGCAAAAACCTCTCTTTCTCTCTATATTACTTGAGTTTTGTGCTTAGAAATTGGATTTCCTTGCGCTTTTACACTACAACCCTTAGTGCAACACCTCCACCATCCATTCCAGCATCTCGGAGGCCATTTGCAAAGGTTGAAAGCTCAGAATCTTGGACCAAAAGCTGCTGGAAAGCTGCTCTTCAAGGGTAAGTCTCTATTTCCCTTTTTCTTGCCTTTTCTTGCTTCATCTATAAGCCATACTTGCAAGCTCTTCTAGACTTTGTCATAAATTGAAAAGTGTCATATTTTGAGCTCCTCTTCAACTTTGTTTAAGGGTACTTTGCTGTTTGAAGTTGTTTACTTCCTTGTTTGTTCAATCTCTCTTTTAAGGCTGTTTTTGTATGATATATTAGCCTTATTTGTGTGCCTTTTTGGACCTCAACCTAAACTGAAAAAAGTCTTTTTTTGACATCCTTTTCAAGTTTGATTAAGGTCTTTTTGCTGTTTGGGGTCATCTTCCCCCATGCATGCTTCATCTCTTCATAATTAGGGCCATGCATTAGAGCACTTGCATTGGCCATGGTTTGGCCTCTTAGCCACTGAAGTCTAGTGGATTTTCAGTGGCTTAGACACTATTTTGAGAGCCAAAATCAGGGGGGGTGACCCCCCCTCTCTCCTTGTCTTGTTTGGTGATCTTTTGGGCCTTCCAAAGGGACCCTATTTTGCATACATTGAAGTCATGTTTCAGGCCTCGTTTTGTGAGTTTTGAGGTCTGCCTTGGCCCTGTCCAAGGCCCTTTTGGCCATATTTTATGTCTGTAATGCATGCGTGGAACAATCCCATTCAAGGCCTTTCAAAGGAGCCTTTCTTTGCATGTTTCCTAGACTTATTTCAGGGCCAATTTGGTGAGTTTTAGGGTTGTCATATTTGATTTCTAGAGTTAGTTTTGCCATGCTAAGAGTCTATCTTGTATGTGCTTAACAACCCCTTGCATGGCCCTCCAAAAAAGCCCCTCATTTTTGCATGCATTGGCTGCATTTCAGTGATTATTTAGGCATATTTTGACATGTTTTATTCACTGTTTTTGGCTGGTTTGATGAGTTCTCATATGCTTCATATACATACCATGTAAACCATGCTTGCTAGCCAAAGTTGCATGCTATTTTAGTCCATCTTGTTAGCATCTTTTGGCCATGCTTTAAACTAGAAATGTGCATGTTTTGGGACTGACTTGGCTCTGTCTTTAGACTTCATGATCAAATAATGCTTGCTTTGTATGCTTGTAGTTCAATGCATGTACCTAGTTTTGAGTTTCGAGGCTCATTTCATGCATTGGATGTCATATTTCCATGTTTCGGGGACCTTTTTTGTATCATGTTTCAGAGCTGGAATTTGTGTGTTTGCATGCCATATTGCATCCTTTTCCATACTTTGGTAGTGTGGCATTTGATGCCTTAGGATCGATCCCTTGCATCGTGCATGTCTGCATGTATTTCGGTTGTCTCATTTCCATCACATGGCTACTAATTTGGACCTAGTTGAGAGCCGTCCATCTTTGGTGTAAGCCCATCTTACCATGTTGTCGCATGCTTGTTTCATTTCGTATGTCGTTGCATACTTGTTTAACTTCACATGCCTTGCATGTTCACATGTTCATATTGCATTTTGTCATGATGTCCAAGGTTGTTGCCTCACATCATGCTCATATGCTTGTTGTATGCTTGAGTTAGTTGCATGTTTGCACACTTAGGTCATGTTGCATGTTTGCCATGCTTATATGTTACATTGCTTGGATTGAGTATTAATCCGAGCACGAGGAACGAGGGGCGTTTCATACTTCAAGTGATGGAACGCGTCTCAATTCTCGGTCGCCGAAGCTCTTGATGATTCATGATAGAGTTCTAGGCTTTACTTGCTTTATTTGTGCATTCATTTTCATATTGATTTGCACAAGTTGGATCTTTGGCCATCATGCATCGGGATGCGTGATTGATGGTCGTGGATCCGACTTGGCCTCTCCCTTGATGTTTTGAGGTGATTTGGAGTGCCATGGTGCGTACATGTCCTTGGGAAACCCTCCCTTTTCTCTATTTTGTGCTTCGTTGCAGTTTGGTGTCACAGCACATCAGTGGCCGGCAGCCTGCCATTGATGGCCGGCAGTGTGCCACCTTTGGCCGGCAGTGCTCTGTTTTTGGCCGGCAGATCTCCCTCCATGGCCGGCAGGCCACTGGTGGCTTCCCCTGCAATGTTTTGGTAAGTTTCAGCAACAAGCACTGAAAGACACCCTGCAAACAGAGCCTCTAAAGTGCAACCGGAAGGCGTTTCGAGGCGAAGAACCAAAGCGGGCATGCATACTCTCCTCTTCTTCAAATAGAGCTGGAGCAACTCCCTTTTACTGCTTACTAGTTAGTTAGCATTTGTTATCAGTTAATTAATTTGTTAATTAATTAAGTTGTGTAATAATTAGTTGTAGCTAGTTATTCATTTGGTTCTGTAATAATTAATTAGCTTGTGAGTTAGTTAATTAGGTGGCATGTATTATTCTTTCGGACCCTCCGAGTGAGGGCACAATTGTAATAAGTGTGCGTGCGTGTGTGCATGTCTTCCAACCCCATTTCTTTCTCTCTTTTATTTAACCGCTTATAATGGTTAGATTTAGGGCATATTTCAATTAGCATACCTTATGCTATGCATGCGTGCATCATTCATCAGTATTACATGCACCGGGCTCGGCACATCATACTAACTGCATAAGTATTTCAAATCTAACTTGAATACATGCTACTTGTGCATTTTCACATATCATTCATAGACTAGCCGAGCCTACTCTAGTGACATTCCGTATGCGTTGCATTAGGCATTTAAACATAGACTTGGATCATGCATGATTGCTAACAGGTTTATTGTTTTGGCTTGGAGTACACTGTAAGTATTTTATGTTTTAGCATCTCGCATGAGTGTGAATGTTAAACATGACAGTATGCTTACCATGTGGCTAGTTGCTTATGTGATATAAACTGCCTGAATGCCTGTGGGTGAAGGTTGGATTGTTTGAGTTGGAACAACTCATTGAAATCCGTATTTTAGCCTACTTGCGAGTAGCAAATTCCAAAACATTTCCAAACAAACGGATATGCAATGCTTCGTTCCAAATTAGGCGATCTAGTCTATAATTTTGTGTTGTGCGCATCACATGGTAATTCTAGCCAATTAATTGGAATAAGAACACATAACGTTTTCAAAATTAGATATCATGGTTAGTAGAGGCCGATCTTTGGATCGGGCGAGAGGGGGCGCTCATAGCTGACCTTCCCCAATCGTACCCAAGTTCCCGAGCCGAGGCAACTTTGGTGATGACGGACACGTGGCCTTTGGCACCGAGTCAGGGTTTCCTAAATTCCCCCATAAAAAATATTTAGGTGGCGACTCTGTATCTAGAAAAGCAGTCCATGTTTGGCACTTCTTTCAAAAATCTTTTTCAAAAATGATTTGCCAGATTTGGACTCTTTGGTTCAGATTAAGAACCGTAACAAATCGAGTCCGAACTGTAGCATCGAGGTCCCTCGCGGACTTGTTACAGTTTCTGGAGACTCTGCTGGGGAGTTAGAGAACTTGACTCGAACTCATGATATCTTGTTTTGATTACACTTATGTGTCTCTTTGCATTGCATTTGCATTGGTGCGCCTAGGACACCGTGTTTGTCGTATGCTATTCCTGAACGGTTTGCCAGAGGCTCGCTTCGAAAAAGCGTGCCATAAGGCTGACCGGTTGCGGGCTCTGCCACGACGGGAACACAAACCCCGATTTTATCGGGGCACCCTTTTTGACTATTCGACCTAGTGCATAGTCGGAATCCATAGTGACCATTCCAAGCTAGGACAGGTTGCTTACCCGATCATAGGTTGTTTGCAACCGCTGCGTGCATAGTGAAACCCTAGTTCCTGACAAAATAGGACAGGGAAACCCTATCCCAACATAGGGGTGTTTTGGCTCTCTTTTACTTGCTATGTGCTTTTAGAGTGTATCTCTACACGGAACGCGCATATCAGTTTACAAGTTTAAGTATCAGGCCTAAGGGCACCAGCATCAGTATTTGTGAGAATCAGTGATAGCTATGGTCTCCGATTCAGTTTTGGGGGCAGTGATTTAGGAATAATGAGTAGTCTTTGAGAACAGTGGATTTCAGCTTGTCAACCGTCTGTTGATTATACCCGACTGTGTGTTGTGTTTATTTATGCTGTTATGCTGTCCGTTTGTCTGCTCACTTATTTCCTTATTATTGTTTTGCTTATCTTTTTGCTAGGTAGTTTAGCATAATTGCTTCTAACCCAGCAGATATTCCCCAAGCAATCTGGACTAGAGGTCGTCGACTCCATCGATCTGAGGATCTGGTAGATGGACAACCAGTGTACCATTCTCTACCCCCGGTTACTAGACGGAAGGCAGTTAGGCAGAGGGCATCAGTCCAGCAGTCAGTTCAGAGGGCCTTATCTACCCCACCTGAGTACAGTAGGGATCAGGGTCCTGTTTCTCCCACAGAGAGGGAATATATACTGGTAATTCAATCAGATCAGAACAGTATGGCCAGCTTAGAGGAGATGGTGCGCCAACTCCAAGAGAGTATGAAAATGATGCAGCAGGATGCTGTCCGACAGGCAGAGTTCGCCAAACAACAAGCCACGGTTATGAATGAACAAGCAGAGTTAATTGTGAGGTTACAACAGCAAGCCGGAGCATCTGCTTCGTAGTAAGCTCCTCCCCCGCCAGGAGTTCCAACCCTTGGGGAGACAACTAATGTTCAGAATGATACAGACATTCCCCAGGACTGCCTCCACCCCCGATCCTACCCCCAATCCCACCCCAGTTATCCAAAACACCCCCAACCTACCGGACTCTCCCTTTGAGTTCAAGAAAGATCCCACAGCACTGAAGTTGAGCAAGCTTGAAAAGCTATTCAAGAGGTCCCAGGGAGTCAAGACCATCCCTGACATTGAAGAGGGATATACCGATGCAGCTGTGACGTTGCCTGACAGATTCAAAATGCCTCATATTGACCGATTTGATGGGTCGGGCAACCCCATGGTGCACCTGAGGTTGTTTTCGGATATTTTAAGGCCGATGGGCCTTACCAGACTGCAGAAGTTGTCTCTGTTCGGCCGAACCCTGTCGGGTGTGGTGGCCATATGGTACGCCAAATTAGAAGATGACGTGAAGAGAAATTGGGACGAGATGGCTGAGGCCTTCATTGCGCAATACTCATACAATACACAAATCGAGATTACGACCCGTGATCTCGAGACAACAAGGCAAGAGCCTAAAGAGAGCTTCTCTCGGAATTCGTGACTAGATGGAGGGCCAAGGCTTCGATGATGACCTTAAGACCCACAGACAAGGATCAGATTCGAATGATTGTGCGCAATCTTCAGCCAAAGTTGATGCAGAAGATGATTGTACTCCCTTTCCCTACCTGTTCTGAACTACACAAAATGGGGGTACAGATTGAAGATGCCTTGAAGCAAGGCTTAGTTGATAATAACCGGGAGCAACCCCGAAGAACTTTCAATCGCAGCAACAATGCGGGCCCGAGCGGCGCTACAACTACAAGAGCCTCCGAAGTGAGTATGGTCACCACCAACCCCCCTCCAAGAACCATGGCAGCCTCGCCATTCTCCGGTGCGTCGGAAGCCATACACAAACAGCCAAATACCCACCCAAAACACAAGGACCTTTGCTCCCTGTATATGCCCCTATCCAAAGCTCTGGGGTTTTAAATCAAAAAAGGGCACTTGAAGCCCCTAGAGCCGCGGCCATTACCGGAAAAACTTCCCCTACCCACAACCCACCAGCCAAATATTGTGCATATCACCAACAGCACGGTCATGACACCGATCTGTGCTACTGATTACGTCATGAGATTCAGATCTCATCGATAATGGGGTGATTGTGCCTCCCGAGAAACCCAATGTTGACAACAACCTCTCCCTACACATAACCAAGCTCCACCTCCTAAAAGAATCAACTTCATCCAAACTGGAGTCGTGTCTTACGATTCTAGTATCTATATCACTTCTTCTCACCTACCTAAGCCGGAGGTACTCCTTCCTGATTGCACCGACTTGTGCATGCTGGACATCTCCATAACCCAACCTAAGCCAATGGTGGTGACTGTCAAAGACAGGAAATGGGAGATTCCAGAGGAGAAGAGGATTGTTGAGCCAGAGCCTGTAGAATCTGGAAGTTGGTTGAGAAGACATATAGTCCGAGTGACTACATTTCGTCAATAGGCCAGGATGGGCTAGATGTGGAATTGCTGACAGAGGCAAAGCTGTGTGCGATCCAAGGGGATAGTTTGGGACAGAAGACGGATGATTTGACGGCTGTGGAAGAAGACCTCGCCAATCTCCAGCTTTACAGTGACCAAGATCCAGCGGACGCAGCGGTCAACTGGTTTGATTATGAAGAATCGGCAGAGGCTACTGGGTGGTTGGATGATCAACCGGATGTGGTGGGAGAGTCCCAACCAGAACAGGGCCCAACGGGGGCAGGGATGTCAGTGACGGCCGGAAGGGTCGGAGAACAGAATATACCGTCGGAGAGCGCTGGTGTTAAGAGTTTCGCTCAGGATTGGAGCATTTTGAATGCAGGAATTATTGAGCAACCAGCTGCGTTGATACAGTCGGAACAGGAAAGATTTGAAGATTCCAAGAGAATCAGGAAGGCAAAGGCCCATATGGGGACTGAAACCACTATAAGCATGGGAACAGAGAATGCTACGAGCATATGGATGGGAGGTACCGCGAGTACGAGGACAGTTATACCAGGGCCGGACAGGTGTCTGTCGGCTACTGATTTAATGTGGTGGGAGGATGAGGATTTATGTCTTGCCCATATAGACGAAGATTGGGGGACAACCAACCCAATGACACCTGGTACCTTGGAGAAGTCGACCATATGACACGGAGCGGGCGGTACTTTAAACCCCCGCACCTAGATCAACCAGAGGCTTCTGGAAAGATAGGGAGGCTGAGAAGCAAAAGGAGAAACAACTTGAAGAGGAGGCTGTGCTCAAACAGTTAAAAAAGATACAAGCAGACATCTCCATCTGGGACTGCTTATGGCATCACGAGTGCATAGACAGGCTGTCTTATCAGCCATGGACAAGGCGAAGTTTTCGATAGAAACCACGCCAGAACAGCTGGTGGGATTAGTCTTTCTGGGAGGGGCTACCCTGACGCTGACTTTTTCCGACAAAGAACTGCCACCTGAGGGGGCAAACCATAACAAACCACTCTACATCTCTGTGGAGTGTAGGAATAAATGGATACCGGTGGTTCTTGTTGATACCGGATCCGCCATCAACGTCTGCCCGGCAAGGACAGCGTATGCGATCGGTTTGAAAACCGCGGATTTTGTACCAACATCCCAAGTAATTCGGGCATACGACAACACGAGTAGAGAAGTCATGGGGACGGTGAAAATCCAGACTAAAGTTGGGCCGGGACAGCATGAGATAGACTTCCATGTCTTGGAGGTTCCTGCAACTTTCAACCTGCTTTTGGGGCGGCCGTGGCTGCATCAGGTAAAGGCGGTGTCGTCCACCTTGCATCAAATGGTGAAATACCCTTGTGGGAAGGGAGTAGCCATTGTTTTTGGGAATTCATCAATTCATCCACCACCGGAGGTATCTACGCCCGTTCTAGAAATTGAGCATGGTGTGGAGGATGTATTCATATCAGGTTTTACCCTGGCTGAGGCTTGAGTTGTACAGAACATCATGGCTACTAACGAAGGGATATATGTCAGTGCTCAGGTAGTATACCTCATGAACAAGCTCCAACACATCCCCGGGATGGGATTGGGAAGGAGCGGTCGGAAGAGCGTTGCAACGTTGGCCGAGGTGCCGCACAACCCCCATACCTTTGGCTTGGGTTATCTGCCCACCGAGGAGGATTGAGTAAGAAAAGGAAAGGAAATGGCTAGAAGAGCCAGAGCGAAACAAATGGGGAGTTGATGCACCAGCCCATCCGGGGTACCCTAAACGGACGCTTCGTCTGGGAGGGGGAGGATTTTCCATTATGTGGCTTTCCGGAGCCGTGGCTAAACGCGGAGAGGAAGCGCGTGCCGGGGTTCGAGATTTTCTTTGACCTACAATTATCTGGGGACGATGTTGCCGAAGAGCAGGTAGACCCGACGGTTGAGGTTGAGCAGAACAAGAAAATGGAGTCTGAGGACGCCGAACTTGAAATGGGGGTAGCACTGGCATGTCTACTTTCAGATCCTTCGATCGAACAGAAGTGCTTGGGGGATAACTCCTCGGTGTCCATGATCGGGAATGAAACAGCTGCGGGCCTACCATCAAATATTTTGGATGCATCCATCGCACCCTCTCTCGTTTGGCAATACGAAGAGGGATTTTTGTCTAGCAGGACCGGGTCAGGTAGTGAGCCGGAATCTGATTCCACCGAGTCTTGTGAGTCGGAATCATGTAACAGAAGAATCAGACGGTTTGGAAGCACATAATGAGAATGACATGGATGTGGTTTCTGAGTACTTTTCCGTGCCTTTGATTTATTGCTTGAATCAGGACTTTCAAAATTTTGACAAAAACGACGAGGAAGAAATTCCTCCGGTTTTGCAACGATTAATTGATCAAGAGCAGGAGAGATTTGTTAAACCCTTAATGGATGAAATCATTACTGTGAATATTGGTGCTGAGAAGGACCCGCGGCTGGTCCAGATCAGGTCCACGTTGTCTTTAGAGGAACGCGAGCGCTTAGTCGCTTTATTAAAAGATTTCAAAGATGTTTTCGCGTGGTCCTACGAAGACATGCCTGGGATCGATCCTGAGATTGTACAGCACCGGATCCCTCTTGATCCTGAGGCCCGACCTGTCAAACAGAAACTCAGAAGGATCCGCCCTGACTGGGCCATCAAGATTAAGGAAGAGGTCACCAAGCAAATCGATGCAGGCTTCCTGCTGGTATCCGAATACCCGACTTGGTTGGCCAACGTTGTTCCGGTGCCAAAGAAAGATGGCAGGAATCTGGATGTGCGTGGATTTCAGGGATTTGAACAGAGCTAGTCCGAAGGACGACTTTCCCTTGCAGCATATTGATGAGCGTGGATTTTACAGCGGGGCATGCTTTGCTTTCGTTTATGGATGGTTTCTCAGGCTACAATCAGATAGTGATGGCACCTGAAGACCGGGAAAAGACTGCCTTCACCACCCCGTGGGGGACCTACGCTACAGAGTGATGCCATTTGGGCTGAAGAATGCTGGAGCTACATATCAACGGGCCGCAACCACGATATTGCATGACATGATCCACAAAGAGGTTGAGGTGTACGTGGACGACATGATTGTCAAGTCCAAAGAAAGAGAGGGCCACTACACCGCCTTGCGAAAGTTCTTCCAAAGGATCAGAGAATTCTGGTTGCGGCTGAATCTGCAGAAGTGTACGTTCGTGTTACGCAGGAAAAATGCTAGGGTTTCTGATTACACAAAGGGGCATCGAAGTCGACCCTTCCAAAATCAAGGCCATCTTAGAAATGCCACCACCAATGACTGAAAAGATGGTGAGGCTTTCTGGGTAAAGTGCAATTCATAAGACGGTTTATCTCAAAATTAACCTTGACTTGTGAACCACTTTTTGGTCTCTTGAAAAAAGGAAAGAAATTCTAATGGGACGGCCGATGCCAAGCTGCTTTTGAACAGATCAAGAAATACTTACAGAACCCACCGTGTTGTCACCACCAGAGCCAGGGAGACGTTGATATTGTACCTTTCAGTGACTGAAACTACAATGGGGTATGCTCGCGCAAGAATCAGAGGACAAGGTGGAGAGGGCCATTTCTACTATCTGAGCAAGAAGATGCTTGAGTATGAAACTCGCTACACACCGTTGGAGAAGGCTTGCTTAGCCTTGGTATGGGCTACCAGGAAGCTGCGGCACTACCTGTTAGCTCACTCTGTAATGTTGGTTTCACGGCTGGATCCCATCAAATATCTTTTCGAGAAACCGGCACTTACGGGTAGGCTAGCTCGTTGGTTGCTGTTGCTTTCCGAATTCGATCTGAAATATGTGACACGCAAGTCAGTCAAGGGAAGAGCAGTAGCAGAATTCTTAGCCGATCATCCAGTAGAAGGGGGTGAAGCAGTTGAGTACTTATTCCCAGATGAGGCCATTTTGCACATCGAAGATGAAACTTGGACGATGTACTTTGACGGAGCGTCAAACCAGTACGGGTATGGGATAGGGGTGTTGTTACTGATAGCACCCGACAATTCCCGTATCCTCTAGCATTCAAACTCCGGTTTAAGTCTCGAACAACGAAGCAGAATATGAGGCATGCATTGCCGGTCTAGAAGCGGCCCTGGAACTAGGGGCAAAACGGTTGGACGTCATCGGGGACTCGAACCTTGTTGTGTCTCAAGCAAAAGGAGACTGGAAAGTCAAAGAAGAAAAGATGATAATGTACCACCAGACCTTGGATTTGTTAATTCCTCGGTTTGAAAAGCTAAACTTTGCTCATCTAGCAAGAGAGAACAACAGGTTCGCAGATTCACTAGCAACTCTATCTTCCATGATAGACATCCCGTTTGGAGTCCGGATGCGTCCAGTCATCATTGACCAGAAATTCGCGCCAGCCTACGAGTCGATTGCTGCTATAGATGAGGCTCAGGACGAAAACCCCTGGTATTACGATGTTTGGAATTTCTTGGAGAAAAGGAGTATCCACCAGGGGCAAATGCCAAGGATAAAAGGGCAATCAGAAGAATGGCTGTTCAATTCATCATCTGTGGGGGTAAACTGTATAAGAGAGGTCATCTGGGAATGCATAAACTGTGTGTGTAGAAATGAAGAATCAAAACGCCTGATGGAGGCCATCCATGGAGGGGAATGTGGTGCGCATATGAATGGAGTAATGTTGGCTCGAAAGATCCTCAGACAGGGTTACTATTGGTCCACCATGGAGGAGGATTGTATTGGCTTTGTTCGGTGATGCCAGAAATGTCAGATCCATGCAAATCGCATGAACATCATGCCGTCAAAGCTGTACAACATGACTTCGCCATGGCCATTTTCAGTTTGGGGAATTGATGTGATCGGGGCTGTCACTCTGAAGGGGTCGAATGGGCATGAGTTCATCTGGTCGCGATAGATTATTTTACAAAGTGGGTCGAGGCCCAATCTTATGCGGTGTTGAAGGCTTCACATGTCGCGAAGTTTATCAGAAACAACATCATCTGTCGTTATGGGGTCCCCAATGAAATCATTTCGGATAATGGTTCCCACTTCAAGAAAGAAGTGATTGGCTTGTTGGAGAAATACAACGTGGCTTTTCATAAGTCATCTACATACCGGCCGCAAACTAATGGAGCGGTTGAAGCCGCCAACAAGAACATCAAACACATACTGCAGAAGATGGTGGAAACCTATCGGGACTGGCCGGATAAGTTGCCGTTTGCTCTGTGGGGCTACCGGACTTCAATTAGAACTTCTACTGGGGCGACTCCGTATTCATTGGTTTATGGGATGGAGGCCGTTCTACCTATCGAAATTGAGGTTCCGTCTTTGCGAGTGCTGGCTGAGTGTCAGATAGCCGAAGCAGATTGGCAGCAGAGTAGATTTGAAGAACTCATGCTCTTTGACGAGCGCAGACTGAAAGCACTGTACCATGTTCAAGGTTATCAGCGCAGAATTGCCAGGGCTTTTAACAAGAAAGTTAAGTCCAGGAATTTAAAGGAAGGAGATTTGGTACTCAAGGACAACCGAGCTCCCATCCACGACCCAAGGGGCAAGTTCAGACCCAATTGGACTGGTCCCTACATCATCAAAGCTATCTGGTCGGGTGGAGCTGTCGTTTTGATGGACCTAGATGGCCTAGAGTTCTCACAACCGATCAACATGGACAAGTTGAAGAAATATTATCCTGAGAGGCTCGCTAGGCCGAAAACCCGAAAGGGCGACCTAGGCCAAAATTTAGAGCATGGAAAATTGGAAAATATAAAAACTGAGCTCGCAAGGTTGAAAACCCGCAAAGGGCGGCCTTGGCAAAAGTTAGAGCGCAAAAGGAGAGTGAAAAATACGAGTGAACCCAAGCCTGAACTACGTAAGGCTTGATTCCCATCTTTGGGATACGTAGGCAACTTCATCCTGAAGTTCAGCCATAAACTTTTCCCCGATCAACTTTGTCCATTTGATCATCTTGGTCATCTTTGTCTATTCAGCATTCAAGAGTTCGGTTGTGATCTCCGGTGCAGTGCTTTTCAGACTAGGGGCAACTTTCCGTTGCTGTGCGGTGCCGCGGTACTAGTCAGACTAGGGGCAACTTTCCAGTTGCTGGGATCCGGGGTTGGGCATCTCAGTGACAAATCTCAGGCGTGTCCAGTTCTGATCCATATCGAAAATGGTTTTGAAAAGTTTTAATAAAAGTTGACTTTGATCAAATTAATCTTTTTACAACTAAGACCATTTCTTGACCAAAACGGGAAATTTTCAGTACCACAACCTTCAATTTCATTGATTTCAATACAGAGTTCTCCTGCTCTTGCATACAAATTGAAGTTGCTTTTTATTACATTCATAAAGAAAACTTGAAAGTACTAATAAAGCAATAAACCTGGGGCATAGATAAGTCAGGTGTTCCTGCACCCCCTCCCAGAGCTGGTTGAAGCCTCTGATGCCAAGCTGGGCCCGACCTGTGCCTCTTCATTAAGCCAATCCAAGCACTCATCAGACAAAGTGCAACTGAAAGTGGGAGCGGGGGCCAGGAGCTCTCTAGTCCTCCATGCTGTGGCATACCGGGCAAGCTGTGCGCCTCGAACTGGGAATGCAGCAGGGTACTCTATCCCCTGGGGCAAGTCTGATCATGTCCGAACTGGCGCTGGAACCGGACGGAAAATAGAAAACACAGTGTGTCATGCCAATCAATTGAATCCCGGGTTGACGGGTCATGTTGTAGCTCATTTTCGGCAGATTGAGCCAAGGGCAGCGCCAAGCGATGCGGTTTGCAGACAAATTGCACATCCAGCTGTACCACCACCCCTCATCCAGGGCATCGACCAGACGTTGTCAAAAAAAGTAGCCGCGAGCTGAGTATGCTGGGCAAGACTCCACAACCTGTAACTTGTCCATCAACCACACCTGGGGAGGGATTGAAAAATGAGAGAATAAAGAATAGAGAGATGTACGATGAGAGAAAAGTAAGAAAAGGGTTTTGTGAGAAAAACCGAGCCTGAGGGCCGAGTGATGTGAGCAATACATATGTAAGATTGGGTGGGAAACATTACCTGCAATAGTAGTGGGCTCCCCGCAAGCCTAGCCGTCTCCCGGCGATGAAAAGCGTCTAAGCCCATCAATGTCTCAGCCAATGTCATGGCAATACAGCTCTTGCCCTCCTTCAAGCCTTGGGCGACCTCGATCAATCGGACACTGAATCCACCAGAGCCCGGGGCAAGTAAGAAATGAGATAGCAAGCATAGGCAAAGCGCGTGTCGCCGATAGCCCTGCCAATGATGGTCACCGCGATCGCCAGCATCAGAAAATCGGCAAACCAAGCTTGGGATGTCCAACTCCCCGTCATGAATCAATGATCGAGCATCATGTAAAGTGAGGCCACACATTTGTCCTAGGGCTTGGACGTGGCCGAATCGGAGTTGAGGCAAGATTTCCTCGTTACGTTCGGACTCCATCAAAGCTTGGAAATCCTCAAATGTGGGACACATCTCTTGCCCGCTGAAGCTAAAGACGTGTGTTACCGGATTCCAAAACCTTGCCGCGGCATGGAGGAAAGGAAGATGCAGCGGAGTACGGCCCAGCGTGAATAGTGCATTCAAGCCGAAGCCCCGGAAGTTCAACTTTTCCGAGCCATCTAGAGAAGCGATCCAATTTGTGAGGTTTTGAGCAAGGAACACTTCCATTTGGTGCAAATTTGAGCTGAAATGAAGAGAATCCCGAAGCTGGAACTCATATAGAAGATAAGGTAGTGAGTGGAGGACAGATGTCATCATTTTGGAGAATCTGCCATCGATGGCCGGCAGTGGCTCATCAGTGGCCGGCAGTGGCACACTGATGGCCGGCAGGCCTCCACTTGTGGCCGGCAGTACTCCCCTCTTGCTTACTAGCTCCCTCACTGAAGACTCAGTTGTCCGTTGCAGTGGAGTCCTTTTCCTTGTGTCTTTCAAGGTCTTGTTTTGTCCTGTTGGACTTTGTCGTCGTCTCTTGTTTAAGACGTATTGTTTTCTTTTTCTGTGCCAGGTTGTAATTATCTTTCTGTCATTCATCGAGTTGTTGCAATTTGCTTATCGAGTTGTAAATTTGCTAGACTTTGTTTATCGAGTTGTTTTGTTATTAGCCGGTCCACTACCTGATTAGTGCAATTTGAGTGTTTGGTTTTCAAAACAGGATTTCGATTTCATTTACATTGTTGTGTAAAGTAATGCGATGCGGTGTGATGCGATGCATAGAATGTACAAACGAAACACTTTTCCAACAAAAGGGCTGTTTTCATTCCATCATAGTTTGTTTTTACAAAAGAGTTTGGTTTTGAAACAAACCCGCTTAACGCAGTACAATGTGCAAAAACTACTAGTAAAAAGGAAAAAAAAACAAAAAAAAAACAGGACCAACATCTGGAGTAGCAAAATGTCTGGATCAGTGCTGGTGGTCTCAAGTGCGGGAATCCGTCCTGGTCCTCTTCCTGGACGAAGGTCCAGGATCTCCACCATCAGCGTCTGACTCTGACTCTGAATGCAGGCTCATCGCCTCTTCGTCAGACTCATCATCATCAGAGACAGGTCCCTGTGAACTAGTCCCTCGTCCTGCTCCCTCTGCTGCACGAGGAGGTACTGAAGGGCCCGTCCTGCTCCTGCTGGAACACCCGATGGGCCTGGCGGCAAGAAAGGAATCTGAAAGAGGGACAAGCCACCCAAAATGCATTAGTAACCAAGGTATATCAGATGTAGCAAAATGTTGTATTGTGAATAGTGAATGATTTGCAATGAATGCATGCCGTGAATGGGGTATGGGAACAATGTATCAGATAAATGCAGTGTGCAAGCTGTACAAATGATGGTGTGTTAAGAAAAGACTCTAGGGCACGAAAAGTAGTGTGAATGAACTTACCGGAATACTGTAAATACTGAGTAGGTCCATGCTCGTCTGCAGCATCCCTATCGCTGAAGCCGTCATCGCCAGAGACTGACGAGTGTACTCAATGGGAGCCTACAAAAATGGTTGAAATCATTAGTACTCTGTGTAATATCAAGGGAAATCAAATGACAGTACAAGGGATGACAGTGTAGTGTATACCGGAGTCGAGCCATAACCTCCGACAAGCTCGTGACCAGCTGGGGGAGGAGCAAAGGGAACCTGATAAATCTCTCCAGCTCGCCCTCGAAGTGTCATAGTAGCAGGCAATACTGGCCATCCAGACCCCTGTCTCTCCTCAGGACCTCTCCTCCTACGAGACCTGGTCGCTCCGCCTCTACCTCTCATAGCTGGAGCCCTCACTCCCTCTCCTCCTCGGACACCAGTCAAAGGCGGCATCAGATGTGTCAGAATGAAGGTCGCGTAGTCGCCCTCAGCATGGAAGTAATCTGTCTCCAGCCCTACCATGAACTGGATCACCTGGTCGGCGGATAACATGTGTGTCTCCCTCATCGATGGTGGAGGCGCCATCGGGACAAATGGGATAGGTAACCCCAAAGTCTGACGCATGAAGCGCTCACTCAGAAACCAGGCCCGACAGATCGGTCCCTCGAAGAGGATACGGTACTGAGACATGATCTGGGCAGTGTGATACTGATCCCGGAGTCCTGACGGAATCACCTCCCATGGTCGCCATGTAATCTGAGAAAGAGAACCAACGAGATGATCAGTCGTCAAACGACTAAGGCAGGTGCATTGGGTTAATCGAAATAATCTTATTGCAGACTTACCTCACGCGCCGCGACTGTGTCAAAATACTGTCGGAAGAACATGAAGCCCTCCCGGGTCCTACGACGGAGCGGACCGTCATATACATTAGAAAATGGGACCGTCACTGCAGTCTCCTCCACTGGATCTGGAGCAAGCGCCGGGAAGTATGCATATACCCAAAGCTGTTGAACAGAGGTGATCAGTACAGCGTATGAACAAGAATGCAGAAAGTAGAATGCAGAATGCAGTACGGTACATAACAGATGCGGGCCTAGAAAGGCGGACATTAGATCCTGTGCATATAGTGTACCATGAGCAGTGTGCAGATCCTGTGTGTGCAGTGTATGGTGTGCAGTGTGCAGCATGTATGGCGTACAGAAAATGCAAAGCAGAAAGCATACAGTATGACAGTGAGTACGGAGAGTGCAAATGTTGAACAAAGCAAAACGTACAAATGCTAAGCAGAGTAATGAAAAGGGAAACTAGGTTGCGTACCTCCCAAGCTCGCCAGTAGCCTCCAATCAATCTCCCGCACATCCGAGAAGAGGAGCTCATGTATCCATAAAGAGTGGTGAGGCCGGCTGCGCCCCAATTGTAGGAGCGGACCCGCGGAAGCACCACCAGGGCGCTCAAGAAGTACAAACCCACGGTATTCCACCTGTTCGAAAACAAGGTGGTACCAAAAAGGAACAGGAGGAAGCCCCTAGCATACTGCTCCACTCCCTCATCGGTCTGAGGATCCTCCCCGCGGAACTGCTCCTCGAACCAAGAGTATCTAACCATACCCGCTCGAGCAAGGGGTGGACGTGCTCCAAGCAACACATCCCATGCAGCCACCCACTCCCCCATGTTGGGATCTAGGGGAATCGGATCACCTCCCACTCCCAGACCGGTGATCATAGCAAAATCAAAAGGAGTCATGGTCATCTCCCCTGCTGTGGAAAAGTGAAAGGAATTGGTGGTGTCCTACCACCTCTCAACAAGAGCCCCCAGGAGAGGGCGACTCGCTGTAACTCGCGTCAACCCGCAGCAAAATGTACCAAAGCCGGTCTCGTTGACAATCCGGCGGACCCCCGTGGGGAGCACATCGTACTAGTCGCGAGCGGTCGTAGCGCCGTAGCCTCGAAAGGAGCGGGATCCCTCCTGTTGAAAATACAGTTTCAAATAAAATGAGTAGTGTATTGAAGATACAGTTCAAACCAAACCAGTACAGTTCGAATCAGATCAGTAGTATGTTGAAAATACAGTTCAGATCAGATTAGTGATGTATTGAAGATACAGTCGCATCCAGGGCAGTGATGTGTCAAAGATGCATTCGAATTCAGAATAGTGACGCATGAGATGCGGTTATGTGCAGTGTATACAGGGTAGCAATGTATGAAATGCAGTCAGATTAAAGCATGCGATGCAATCAGATCGAAACAGCGCAAGAGATGCAGGTATTCGAAAGTAATACTACACAAAAGACAAAGGTGGCACCTCTACGGCAATGGCCGACAAGTGAGACATCGGCTCTCTCAATAAGAGGTCGTCTGGTACATCCTCATCAAAATCGGTAAAGGTATGGATGCCTCCCGCCACTGGAATGATGTGAGTCTCCGAATGGTACACCACAAGGTCGAAAGGACGTACATCCAATGGTAATGGCTGAGGCTCAACCTCTAGCTCGGCCGCAAACTCTGCCGCCAACTCTACTGGAGGGAGTGCGGGGAAACCCTCGTCATGAGGCACATCGTCAGCCATCTGAGATGGATGCAAAAGAATGGTGCGAAAATGAGTAAAATGATGAAATTTAGAATAAATTCAAACCCTAAGAGAGAGAAAATTCAAGAAAAGTTGAAAGACCCTGGAAAGTGAACTAACCTCAAGAGAAGATCGGGGGAAATGATCCTTGAATGCGGGAAATGATGAAAGAAGCCTCAGATGCAATTTCTGATCAGTTCAAATCAAAGAAAACCAAGAATCCTTAGTGATGCAAGGTTGAATAAGGTGTTGGGAAATGCGTAGAATGCGCGAATCTAGAGAGAAGGCACACCTAGGAAGGAAGAAAAGTGATTTCTACGGAAGGGTTTGTGAAGAAATGGGTTGGTTTTGAGCCTATTTAAAGACCCACGGCCTAAAGGCCCCTTTTGCCCGAATCTGCCACCGATGGCCGGCAGGGGCACATCGATGGCCGGCAGCATACTATAGATGGCCGACAGTTGATGCAGATGGCCGGTAATGGCCGGCGGTTGTCCCTGGTGACCAGCAAGTCTTTTCCAGCTTTCCTGGCCTATTTGATATTGGAATCTGTTCCCGGGTCCCAGCAATCCTGTGGAATGCTCAAAACTTGATTCGAGATGCCTCCGTGGGAGCTCGGCAATCACGTCCTCAATATACGATGGTTTACACCCATCAATGCGTACGAGGTGTATCCTTCTGACGCATCCCAAACCCTCCGGGAGGTAAACCGGAGGTCTCCTTTTAAGATGCCTTTATTAAGCATCTTTCTCTTCTGTTGGTGTCAAATTTGCATTCGTTTGTTACAATGAACACCCATATAGCTTACATGCGTTGTTTTGCATATCTCTAAAATGCATTGTCATGCGTTTTCTCTCCATCATGCATTGTCATGCATCCTCCTTATCACGCATCGTCGTGTGCACCTTACATGCATTGTTATGCATTTCCTTATCTCTAAAATGCATTGGCATGCGTTTTCTCTTCATCATGCATTGTCATGCATCCTCCTTATCACGCATCTTCATGCGCACCTTACATGCATTGTCATGCATTTCCTTATCCCTATTATGCATTGTCTATGCAGTTTCTCTATCATGCATTGTCACGCATTTCCTTGTCACACATCGTTGTGTACTTCCTTATCATAAGTTGTTCAATTTCAGTTTCTATACACATTGCATGCGCTGTCGCGTTATGCTTTACTTACATGTGTTCAATTTCAGTTTCTATACACATTGCATGCGTTGTCGCGTTATGCTTTACTTACATGTGTTCAATTTCAGTTTCTATACACATTGCATGCGTTGTCGCGTTATGCTTTACTTACATGTGTTCAATTTCAGTTTCTATACACATTGCATGCGTTGTCGCATTATGCTTTACTTACATGTGTTCAATTTCAGTTTCTATACACATTGTATGCGTTGTCGCGTTATGCTTTACTTACATGTGTTCAATTTCAAGTTTCTATACACATTGCATGCGTTGTCGCGTTATGCTTTACTTACATGTGTTCAATTTCAAGTTTCTATACACATTGCATGCGTTGTCGCGTATGCTTTACTTACATATGTTCAAATTTTTATTTCACACATTGCATGCGTTGTCGCATATGCTTTACTTACATGTGTTCGATTCCTTCACACATTGTACATGTTGTCATGTGTGCTTTACTTACATGTGTTTATGCACACTTCGCATGCGTTGTCACGCACTTTTCAAATGCATTGTTATGCATGTTTCTAACGATATTGTACCTGTTAAGTTCATTTCTTTTTTCAGGCACGATATTGTATGTACGGTTGATTTGAAGCTAGCATGGCCAGACGAGCCGCACAGGTATTGTATGCACTCCGCGCGAAACGTGGTAAGAATTGCATAATTTTCTTACATCCTCCCTGTTGTAATATGTAGGACTATTTTTCACTTGCTTAAAATGTTGCATTTATTTTGTATAATTGCTTCATCACAGCTCTCTTTGCATGATCATAAGTTATGTTCGGCATTGTGCATATCATTTGCATCTTGCCCCTGCCTGCGGGCGCATCTCTTTATTATCTTGCTTAATTGTCTGAGTCTTCGGCCTTGTCAAAAATGGGTCGTCTCTGGACTTTGACATTCACTCCCGTCACTTTGTGACTGTTGAGTTCTGTCAAAGAGGGGCAACGCTCGGCTATTCTAAGATGGCATATGGATGCCACACTCGATACATGTATTCAAATAGGAATTGAAATACAATGTAGTTAGTATGATGCGCCGAGCCCGGTGCATGCAATACAGATGAATGGATGCAAACATGCAAGCATAGGAATGCTAATTGAAACATGACCTAAAACTAACCACTGAAAGCGGGTAAGTAAAAGGGAGAAAGACGTAGGGTTGGAAGACATTCACACACTCACGCACACTTATTACAAAATTCGCCCTCTCGATGGAGGGTCCGAATAAATAATACAAGCCAATTAATTAACTAACTATCCTAGCTAATTAATTATTACAAAACCTTAACTAATTAAGCAAATTAATTAAGTTACAAGACAGACTAAGTATGAAACTAAAGAGGCTGTCGCAGCTCTGCCTCGGAATCATTGAATGATGATTGAATGATGTTGCTTGATCGCCTCGCTCGGAAACCCGTTGCCATGCCTCGTGTTGCCTCTGTTTGCACTGTTCTGCACCTCTGAAGACTGTGAAAATTCCTGCGATGCTTCTGAAACACTTTATGGACATGCTGAGAGGCCATCGGCCAAGGGAAATAGATCATCGACCACTTGTGAGTCCATCGGCCAAAGATTGTTAGCCGATTGGCACTAAAGATAGCCGATCGGCTATCATTTCCTGCAGACTGCTCCTTTTGCTGCAACAGAGGACAAGCAAGGCCATGGCAATACATTTGCAATAAAATGTTATGCAACTACACCCCTTATCATGTTTGAGACTCAAAGGAGTCCAGTGTTCGACTCTCGAGCCATCAATCACGCATTTCGATGCATGATGGCCAAAGAAGCTGAATTGCACAAATCAATATGGAATGAATGCACAAAAACACATGAATTCCTCACACCCTATCATGTTGGATCAAGATTGTCGGCAACTGAGGATTGGCGCACGTTTCGTCACTTCTAGTACGAAACTTCTCTCGGTCCACGTGTTTGGTTCGACACCCCAAACCAAACACAATGCAATGCATGCAACAATGAGAAAGCTATGCAATGCACATAAGCATGCCAAATGCAATATGACTCAAACATGCACACAAGGTAAGGTAACAAGCATGCCAATGCAATGCAACCTAAACATGCAAACATACAATGTAATAGGCATGCAACAACAATACCAACACAAGCATGCAACAACATACAATGCGATAAGCATGCCAACATAAACACATAAACCACATGATCCATGGACTTATACTGAAAATGGATAGGTCTCAGCCATACCAAAACAGTGGACAAAGTGATGAATGGAAGGATGAAAGCACATACAAACATGTACGCCACTTAGTTCATAAACAAGGCAACAAGACACCAACTCTTAAGAGCATTTAAAGAGTGAAAAGTGTGGACATGTTACAAGTATTATAAGCTTTGAAATCATGCATGAACGGTGCCAAACCATCCAAACTACACAAGTATGGCATGCAAGAGGCCAAAACTTGAAGATAGCAAAGGGACTTACACTAAGCTAGCAAATGTGAAGCCAATGGTGAGTACAACCCAAATAGTCCTAGATCATGCCAAAAATGAGTCTAAACATGCACAGAGCAAAGCAAAACAAGCCAACATGAAGAGCATTAGGCATGATGCATACAAGGCCAAAAGGGGTATTACGCTACACCTATTAGAACCAAGCATGTGGTCTAACCAATGAAAACTGAGTTATAGCATGACGAAATAAACCCAAAAACCCACCAAGAGGCATCCCAAAAGCCTAAGGATGGAGGCATGCACAATGATCCATTCATGAGGCATAAAACACTAACTCTTTAAAGCATTAAGGAGTGACAAGTGCAAGGTATGACCACTCTATATGACTGAAATCACATACAAATGATGTCAAATCTGAAAATGGTCTAAGAATGCATCTAGTGACTTGGACACTCAAAGCTAACAAGCTAGATTGACCATGCTATACAAAACAGTGTATGCATGACCAAGACAATGAAAATCAGAGCTAGAGCATGGTAAAACATGCCTAAAAAAAAAACTCCTTTGAGCTAAGCCTAAATATGCAAGAATGATGGTCTAAATGCATGATGCATGTTAAGGCAAACGAGAGGATTGCAAGACAAGTATCTGAAGCATGTAAGAAGCCATCAAACCAACTTAAAACAAGGTATAGCATGACAAAAACATCAAATTACTTGTTTGAAATGAACCCAAGCATGCTAAGCAAACATGTTACCAATATGAGCCATATATACTAGCATATGAGACAAAGGAGAGGGGGTGTCCCTCTTCTATTCAAGACTCCAAAACTACTTCTCTACCACTGAAATCCTCTGGATTTTAGTGGTGAGAAGGTCAAAACAAGAAGTTCCAAAGCTCAAAAGCGAAGGCACAAAATGAGGCCAAACAAGGCCTAAGAGGGGGTAGAGTACCCCCAACCAAAAAGTGGCCTTAAACAATCATCTCAACCACACAAAAATAGAACTTTT
This sequence comes from Camellia japonica, assembly GCA_030407325.1. Lineage (NCBI taxonomy): Eukaryota > Viridiplantae > Streptophyta > Magnoliopsida > Ericales > Theaceae > Camellia > Camellia japonica. The sequence goes on along the minus strand of JAPPVO010000036.1, from coordinate 31,172,760 downwards.
TTCAGTTTAGAGTTAAGCTTAAAACAATATGAAAATAGGTCTAAAAGCTTAAGCAAGAAGGGGATCAAAAGTTAGTTGCTCACCTTTGAAGAACACCTTCAAGAACACGACTCCAGCAACTTTTTTGAGTTTTCAAACCCACCCAAGAACTCCAAAAACAACTCCCTAGACCTCAGCAACCAAAGGATGGTGTATTGGTAGGTGTTGTGTGCAATAGTGTAAAGAAAATCACACTTTTGGCACAAAAACAAGGCTAAACAAGAGACAGAGGTGAAATATTATATATAGAGAGAGATTAGAACTTGTGTATGCAATTTTCAGAACCTCTAGAAAGGGAGGGGAGGCTCCTTCTTATAGAATTTCAATCTCAAGCTTGTTCAACAAGCTTGAGTCTTAAACAAATCCCTCCATACACGTGTATGGAGGATAAGAAATGTGCATACCAGCTGTCACAGCTGCCTGGCAGAAAAATCTGCAAAAAGCGAGGTCAGCAGAAGTCTCGGCTCAAAAATATGGTCGATCGACCAAAAAGAGTGCAGATCACTAAAAAGAGTGCCGATCGGCCACCACTTTTGGTCGATGGCAAGAAAACAAGGCTGATAGCATCATGCCTTGGCCGATGGGTTGCAGGGATGGCCAACAAGCCACCCTTTCCCCTCAGAAACAAAACCACAAGTCCTTGGTCCACAACCAAGCACAAAACAGACAAATTGAGAGATCCTAAGGCAAGGCGCGTAGCCGAGACCTTCGGGAACTCAAAACGAACACGAGCATTGATGATCATCAAGTGTTCAAACGATGATGTCCAAGTCTTGAGGATGGTCAAAAATGGGGTGTCTACACCTGGTTTTTGGATCGGACCTTGGTGCCTTTGCCTGGAGGAAGAGAGAGGCTAGTAGGCCACTTTTTGTAGCTGTAGGCTACTTTTCTCTCTTGTAGGCCACTTGCGGTGGCCGGTAGGCTAGTTTCGGGAGCTTTCGCTGAGTGCCTTGTTTTGGTGTCTCTTGGATCCCTTCCTTTTGGTTTGTTTTTGGACCATACCTTGTTAATCCTTGCCTAGAGGGAGGGAGGGCCTGTCGGCCACTTTTGGTGGTTGTAGGCCACTTTCTCCTCTTGTAGGCCACTTGAAGTGGTCGGTAGGCCAGTGGAAGTGGCCGGTCGGACACTTGAACTGGCCGACGGCTATTTTTGTTTTTGCAGATATTTTTGGTGCCAGCTGTTCCACTATTGGTCACTGAATGCATCCTACCTACACGTGTAGGGAGGGATTCAAGCAAGCTCTAAGCTTGTCAAGCAAGCTTCTCCTTGCTTTGCTTATATAAGGGAGGTGCTTCCCCTTATTGAGGGTTCAGAATTTTGAGAAGCAAAAATATCTCTCTCTATATATATATATATATTGTGTTTAGAAGTGTATTTTCTTTGCATTTTTGTGCACAACTCTCTTACCGAAACACCCTACCTTGGAGCTGAGGTTTCTTGAGGTTTTGTTTGAGCTTCTTAAAGTTGGTTTTGGCTTAGAAGTTGCTGTTATTGCTGTGCTTCAAGGGTGAGTCCCATATCCTCTTTAAAGCTTTTTTCATTGTGTGTGGCCATCCTTGCATGCTATTTAGGCCTTGCTTGCAACTATAAAAACCTTTGTTTCTAAGTGCTTAAAATGGTTGTTTGAGGCCTCTTTGGTGTTGAGGGTGTTCTACCCTCTTGTGTGCCTTATTTGCTTAAGCTTGGTGCCATCTTTTAAAGCTTTAGAGGCACCCTTTGTTTGGCCTTTCTACCACTGAAACTCAGAGGAATTTCAGTGGTAGAAACCATGTTTTAAGGTCTAAAGTAGGAGGGGGTGGCCTCCCCTCCTTGCTTCTTGGTTCTATGTCTTGTTGGCCTCATACTTGAGCATATTTTTCTAGCATGTGTTGGCTTGGTCTAAGCCTATTTTTGTCTTATTTCAGTATGTTGTAGCTCTGTTTTGGCTTGGTTGAGTCACCTTATACATGTTCATACACTTGTAGTGTAATCTTACTCGCTAGCCTAACATGCTTCATGTCTTAGCCTATAATTCTAGCATGTATTGGCTCCACTCCAGCATTTTTGGCCATTATTTAGCATGCTTCAACTCTGATTTTAGTTGGTTGGATCACTCTTGCTTAGTTCTTGCACTTGTAGTGCAATCATGCTCCTTAACCTAGTGTACTTGGTGTTTTGGCCTTTCATTCTAGCTTGTCTTGGCTATACTCCATGCATGTTTTGGTATTATTTTGACATGCTTTAGGAATGTTTTGAGTGTTCTTGGCCTTTTGGGGCTTGCTTTATATAGCTATAGTGTAAATTTCACTGGTCTTGAGTTTTGAGGCCCTTAGCATGCTATATTTATGATGTGTGCATGATATGGCATCATTTGGTACTATGCTTCCACTTAATTCGCTCTTTCAATACTTTTGAGAAGTTGAGCATCATGCCTTATTTGTGAGCCAATACTTGCGCTTATCTTTCTTGCCATCTATGTTGTGAGTCTAGCATGCTTTTAGCCACTATTTTGGCCTGTTGTAGCTCTGTTTTGGGCTGGTTTGGTTGTTTGTGCATAGATTGCATGCCTCTAGTCTCGGCATTCTTGACTCTTAGCATGCATTGCATGAGTTGTTAGCATTTTTTAGCATCATTTGTCATGCCATTTCAGTGCTGAAATATATACCATTGCGTGCCATCTTTCATTTGTTGTATCACTTTGAAAGAGGTCTTAAGCCCTTTGTTAGTTTGAGCACGAAATTGAGGCATTCATGCCCAATGGCATGATGCTTCTTTCATGCTCAAGAAGCTTGTGTCTTGGTCCGTCTTTCAAATTAGAGGACTTCTCACTTTTGGACTTAACCGGCTAAAGGGCTTATTGGTAATCTAAAATGAGTAAACAAAATGAATCAAAGTAAAACATGTCAAGATAACATGTTTGTGTTGCATTGCATGTGTTTGGATCGGACGTTAATCCAAACACAAGAAATGAGAGACATTTCATACTTGAAGTGATGAAACATGCCTCATTTCTTAGTTGTCGTCCCCCTTGATTGTGCATGATAGGGTGGAGGCCTCTTGAGTCTTGTGTGTTATTTGTGCATTCATTAACGTGTACAAACTTGGCTTCTCGACCATCATGCATTGCGATGCTCGGTTGGTGGCCCGAGAGTCAAGTACCGCATTCCTTTGAGCTTGAGAAATGATGAGGGTGGTTGTACACACATACCCTGCAAATGCCTTGCCTTGCCCCTTTTGTACTCTGTTTGCAGCAAAATTGGAGTGTACAGGAGCAAGTGGCTGACCGGCCAGTGCAAGTGGCCTACAGCTTCCTCTGGTGGCCAACAATCCTCAGGCTCAAGGAAGCCAATCGAGCATGCATGCATCCTTCGCCCTCGAGGCCTTTTAACTGTTTTGCTTAGATGGTTAATTCGTTGGTTCTGTACTTAATTAGTTAATGTGCTTAGCTAATCGGTTTGTGTTGTAATATTTAGTTAAATAGAATAGTTAATTAGTTGTGGTTTGTAATAGTTAGCTTAATTAGCGTAGCTAGTTAGCTTTCATTTCATTCGGACCCTCCATCGAGAGGGCAAATGTTGTAATAAGTGTGCGTGCATGTGTGAATGTCTTCCAACCCCACGTCTTTCTCCCTTTTATTTACCCACTTTCAGTGGTTAGATTAGGGCATATTTCGATTAGCATACCTTATGCTTGCATGCGTGTATCATTCATTCCTCTTGCATTCACCAGGCTCGACGCATCATTCAAACTGCATTGTATTTCAATACGCTTTCCTGAATACGTGTTTCAAAGGATGTTGTCAAGTGTTGCATTCATATGCCATTCTAGATAGCCGAGCTTATTTTAGTTGCATGTGTCGCATTAGGCATCTTAACATAGCTAGGATCATGCATGATTACTAACTAGCTTCTGTTTTGGCTCGGAGTACACTGTAAGTGTTTACGCTTTAGCATCCTTGCATGAGTGTGAGTGTTGCCATGTCAGCATGTTTGCCATGAGGCTATTTGTTTAAATGCTAAACTGCATGAATGCCTGTGGATGAAGGCTTCATTTCTTGAATTGGAACAATTCATCAAAATGTGAGTTTTAAGCCCATTTGAAGTGGAAAATCATCATGTTTTAAGCCCACCTTGTTTGGTGGCAAATCCGCGTTTTAGCCTACTTGCGAGTAGCATCTTCAAACCACTTTCGAAAAAAAACAAACATGAGATGTTTTGTTCCAAATCGAGCGATTTAGTCTATACTTGTGTGCTGTGCGCATCACATAGTAAGTTAGCTAATAATCAAACAAGAACACATGTGTTTTCAAAAACAACATATCATGTTAGTAAGGCCGATCCTTTGATCGGGCGAGCGAGGGATGCTCATTTCATGACCTTCCCTCCTCGTACCCAAGTTCCCGAGCCGAGGCAACTTTGGTGATGATGGACACGTGGCCTTAGGCACGAGTCAAGGTTTCCTAAATTTCTCAAAACAAAATATTTAGGTGGCGACTCTAAAATCTGGCAAAGCAGTCCATGTTTGGCGCTTTTTGATTAAAATTTTCCAAAACAATTTGCCGGTTTGGACTCTTTGGTGATTCATCAGTCTTACATTGCACTTTGTGAGATTAGATTCAGAACCGTGACAGGAGTCCGAACTGTAGTAGCTAGAACCCAATTCATGCCCTCGCGTGCGGAGGGAGTTCAGGCGGTCTACAGGAGCCGAATATCGTTTTATGTAGGAAAGCCGAGTGATTTTAAAGAAAAATCAAGTTATATACTATACGGCTCTATCCTGGAGGGATACAGAGGCCGAATAACTAAATCGGCCATAGAATCAGCTGTAAAAAAGGCCGAGTACGAATAGGCAGGACATAATGGCCGAGTAAGCAATTATACGTTGGACTAAAGGTGGGCCCAACCCCCCATATCAAGGACAAGTATAAATAAAAGGAGCATCAACTAAGAAATGGGAGGTGAGAACAAATAAGATTAACTTGAGATACAAGCAAACAAGAGAGTATACACTGACTTGTCCATCGGAGTGCTAATTCTAGCACGCCGACCGGAGTGTTCATTCCTTTTCAGGTGACTAGCGGAGGATCAGGAGCATCCTACAGGATACATAGAGTATTTCCAAACCATATCCCCACAACAACAAAGAGAGAAAAGAAGGCTAGTAAGTAAGAACAAGGAGGGGTGGCCAACCCCTCCACTTTTGAAACCTCAAAGCATGATTTTCAACCTCTTTTAAGCTCTGAAAAACAATTTAGAAAGCAAAGAAAAAGGTATAAAAGCAAGCTCTTGAGCTATAGGTGAAGGTGTAAGAAAGAGTGTTAACTCTCTCTACCCTTTTGGTAGCTCTCCAAACCCAAGCTATACTTGGAAGAGAATCAAAACAACACAAACATGCAAGAACTTGATAGTAAATGATAGAAATGAAAGCAAGAGAGAAAATAGCAAGCTTATACCTCTTGACAAAGGTAGCTCTTTGTTTGTGAATCAAACTAAGTCCAAACACACTCTCAAGCTTGAATTGTGGTGTTCAAGGCTCAACCAAGGTTCCAAGGCAAAGGTGTGAAGGTGTATGTGGTGTATGGATATATGTTCAAGGTTGTAGGCTTGCTCAAAGGTCGCTTGCAAAAGAAGAAGGAGCTCTCAAGAAGGTGTATAGGCTTTCTAGAAATTCTTCAACCCTCAAAACAGAGATACAACTTCATTTTTATAGAATTTGAGCAAGAGGGGTCATAAATATTTTCAAAAATGGACAGCTGGTGGGCTCCCGCCTAGAACAGTGTTTTTCGCTACTAAGGCACGGCTGACCATCAATAGCCATGGCTGGGCCTTAATACGATCCCCTGTTTACCTGCTTCAGACTCAACACAGGGTGGCCCAATGTGTAAAAATGGATTTCTGGGGTATAAATAGTGGGAATATAGAAGGTTTGGGATTGTTTCTCTACCCTTTTGGTAGCTCTCCAAACCCAAGCTATACTTGGAAGAGAATCAAAACAACACAAACATACAAGAACTTGATAGTAAATTATAAAAATGAAAGCAAGAGAGAAAACGGCAAGCTTATACCTCTTGACAAAGGTAGCTCTTTGTTTGTGAATCAAACTCAGTCCAAATACACTCTCAAGCTTGAATTGTGGTGTTCAAAGCTCAACCAAGGTTCCAAGGCAAAGGTGTGAAGGTGTGAAGGTGTATGTGGTGTATGGATATATGTTCAAGGTTGTAAGCTTGCTCAAAGGTTTCTTACAAAAGAAGGAGCTCTCAAGAAGGTGTATAGGCTTTCTAGAAATTCTTCAACCATCAAAACAGAGATACAACTTTGTTTTTATAGAATTTCAGTAAGAGGGGTCATAAATATCTTCAAAAATGGATAGCTGGCGGGCTCCCGCCCAAAATAGTGTTTCTCACTACTAAGGCACTGTAGACCGCCCGGAACTCCGCTCTGTGCGCGAGGGCGCAAATCGTTGTTCTTAGCTACTACAGTTTTGACTCATGTCACGGTTCTGAATCTAATCTCACAAAGTGCAATGTCAGACTGATAAATCACCAAAGAGTCCAAATCCGGCAAATCGTTTTGGAAAATTGATTTGAATCAAAAAGCACCAAACATAGATTGCTTTGCCAGATTTCAGAGTTGCCACCTAAATATTTTGTTCTGGGGAAATTTAGGAAACCTTGACTCGTGCCTAAGGCCACGTGTCCGTCATCACCAAAGTTGCCTCAGCTCGGGAACTTGGGTACGAGAGGGGAAGGTCATGCAATGAGCACCCCGCTCGCCCGATCAAAGGATCAGCCTTTACTAACATGATATGTTGTTTTTGAAAACACATGTGTTCTTATTCCGGTTATTAATCTAAAATTACTATGTGGTGCACACAGCATACAAGTATAGACTAAATCACTCAAATTGGAACAAAACATCTCATGTTTATTTGTTTGAAAATGGTTTGGAAGTGCTACTTGCAAGTAGGCTGAGTCATGGATTTGCCACCCTCAAATGGGTTTTAAAACATGATGATTTGCCACTTCAAGTGGGCTTAAAACGCACATTTTGATAAATTGTTCCAATTCAAGCAATCCAACCTTCATCCACAGGCATTTATGCAGTTAAAGCACTTAAGAAAATAGCCTCATGGCAAGCATGCTATCATGGCAATCACTTACACACATGCAAGGATGCTAAAGCATAACCACTCACAGTGTACTCGGAGCCAAAACAAAAGCTAGTTAGTAATCAATGCATGATCCGAGCTATGTCAAGAATGCCTAATGCAACACACGCAAAATGCAACTAAGATAGGCTCAGCTATTCTAAGATGTCATGTGAATGCAACTAGATAACATGTATTCAAATTTGTATTGAAATACAATGCAATTTGAATGATGCGCCGAGCCCGGTGCATGCAAGACAGATGAATGAATGCACGCATGCAAGCATAAGGATGCTAATTGAAACATGCCCTAAAACTAATCATCGAAAGCGGTTAAGTAAAAGGGAGAAAGAAATAGGGGTTGGAAGACATGCATCACACACGCACACGCTTATTACAACAGTTGTGCCCTCTTGACAGAGGGTCCGAATGAATTAACTAACTAGCTACGCTAAGCTAATTAATTACAAACCGAATTGAAACTAGCTATACTAAGCTAATTAGAATATTACAACACAGATTAAACTAATTAATTACAGAACGAGTAATTAACTACAACAAGCTAGTAAAACGGTAAAAAGGGCCTCGCGAGGAGGGGTGTATGCATGCTCGGTCGGCTTCGCTCGGAAATCCACTGCCGTGCCTCGTGATGCCTCTGTTTGCACTGTTTTGGACTTCTAAAAATTGTGCCAACCTCCAAGATAATTTTGATCCACCTCATGGACATACTGAGAAGTGGTCGGCCAAGAGGAGTGGCCATCGGCTAGATTTTATGGCTATCGATCAATTTTGATGGCCGATCAGCAGACTAAGTGTTCGATCGACAGATCTGATGGCCGGTCAACCACTGCTTCCTGCAAATTCTCCTTTTGCTACAACAAAGCACAAACAGAGGCATGGCAGTGTATTTGCAAGAAAATGTGTTTGCAACCACACTCCTTATCATGTCTAAAGCTCAAAGGAGTGTAGTGCTCCGCTCTCGAGCCACCAATCATGCATCTCAATGCATGATGGCCAAAGGAGCCAAGTGTGCACAAATCAATGTTAATGAATGCATGCAAATACCACATAAGACTCGATGAACCTCCACCTTATCATACATGATCAAAGGTGTCGGTGACCTAAGGAATGAGGCGCGTTTCATCACTTCAAGTATGAAACGCCCCTCGTTTCCCGTGTTTGGATCAACATCCGATCCAAACACAATGAAATGCAACAAACATGCGAAGATAATGCAACATGCAAACATGCAAACAACATGAGCATGCAACAACAATATGCAAGCAACATGAGCATGCGACCACATGCAAACAACAATGCCATGCAAACAACAATGCAATGGCAAGGGCTATGTAATGCAACACTTAATGGACTTAAACCGCATATGGACAGACCTAAGAGGGTCCAAAATGCTGAAATGATGGCATGAAAAAGCAAGAAAATGCATGCTCATACATTGGCCCATGAACTAAGCATAATAGCACAACTCTCAAACATGATGAAGAAGTGACAAATGTGAGAGTGTAGCAATGAAGTAAGCTCTGAAATTACATTCCAAAGGATGCTAAATCATGCACACATGACAAATAAAACATGCTAGTGGGCTCAAAGCTTAAAGCTAGCCAAGGGACTTACACCATGGCCATATCAAGCAAGCCCCAAAGGGCCAAGGTGACTCAAAATAGTCCCAAGGCAGGTCAAAATAAGGCCAAAACATGCAAGGAATGAAGCCAAAACAAGCTAGCATGGTGAGCACAAAACATGACGCATACAAGGCCAATGAGGAGGATTACACTACACCTACCAAAACCAAGCATGAGATAACTTCACCAACTAAAATCATAGTTATGGCATGTCAAAATAACACCAAAAATGGACTGATATGGCAGCCCAAAAGCTTAGGCAAAGAGGCATGCATATAGGCTCATATTTAAGGCATAAAGCACAACCCCTCCAAAGCATTGAAAGAGTGACACATGTGAGTGTATGGCCACACTACATGCGCTGAAATCACATAACAAATGACGCCAAATCATGCAAATAGCCCAAGTAATGCATGCTAGTGACTTGGAAACTCAAAGCTAGTGAGCTAGAATGCATTATGGCTATACAAAGCAATGCATGCATGACCAAGACAACATGAATCAGAGCTTAAGCATGGTAAAACATGAGTAAAAGCTTCTTTGAGTAGAGCCAAAAGCATGCTAGAATGATGGTCAAAAGCATGATGCATATTAGGCTAGTGAGAGGATTTGCACTACAAGTGCAAGGGGCATGCATGATGTGATCAAACCAAGCCCAAACAGTGTTATATCATGGTAAAAAAAAAAGACTAAGACATGCTGAAATGGAGCCGCAAAGAGGTATAAAAACATGCCAACTTGGTGAGCCATCAACACAAGCATACAAGAGAAGAGAAGGGAGGACAACCCCCTCCTATTTAGGCCCCGTTTGGGAACAGGCTAATTTAGTAACTTTTTGGCTATTTGGCTAAAATATGAGCTAAAAAAAATTAGTATGTTTGGGATGACTTTTTGACTTTTTACGAAAAGATGTGCAAAAAGTAGAGAGAAAAGAGAATCTTTGACTTTTTGGTATGGGTTGTTGGCTTTTTGGCTAATTTAGTAACTTTTTGGCTTTTTGGCTAAAAATGAGGGTTTCCAAACGAGGCCTTAAGGCCTCAAAACACACTTTCCACCACTGAAATTCCTCTGGAATTCAGTGGTGAAGAGGCCAAATAAAGACAAAAACAAAGGCCTCAAGAGATGGTTCAAAACAAGGCCAAACAAGGCTCTAAAGGGGGTAGACCACCCCCAACACCAAAGAGGCCTTAAACAAACATGTTAAGCACTTCAAAACAAGACTTTTTTCAGTTGAAAGCTAACCCAACAGAAACATGCAAAGTTGGCTAAATAATCTATGAACACAAAGCTTTAAAGAGGGCTAGTGGCTCACCTTTGAAGAACCTCTTTAAAACAGCAACTTCAGCAACTTTTCTAAGTTAAAACCAGTTCTTGAGTCCAAGCAAGACCCTTAGGTGCCTCAGTAACAAGATTATGGTGTTTGAGTAGGTGCTTTAGTGCAAAAGTGTGAAGAAATTACACTTTTGAGCACAAACAAGTGCAAACATAGAGAGAGAGAGAGAGAGAGAGAGAGAGAGGAAATATGGAGAGAGAGATATATATGTTTTGTATATCAATTTTTCAGAACCTCTGGAAAGGGAGAGGGGCCTCCCTTCTTATAGAAAATCAATTCCTAAGCTTGTTGGACAAGCTAAAGGCTTGGTTTAATCGCTCCATACATGTGTATGGAGGATGAAATCTGTGCTCACCAGCTGTCACAGCTGGCACAAAAATATCTGCAAAAGCAAATAAAATGGCCTCGGCCAAAAAGGGTGCCAACCGGCCACCACTTATGGCCGATGGATAGAAGACATGGCCAATAAGCACAAGGCTTGGCCGATGGGTTGTAGGGAGGCCAACAAGCCACCCCCCCTTCCTCAGAAACAAAACCACAAGCTCTTGCTCCGCAACCAAGCACAAAACAGACAAGTTGAAAGGTTCCAAGGTAAGGCACGCAGCTAAGACCTTCAGAATGTCAAAATGAACACGAGCATGGATGATCATCGAGTGTTCAAACGATGACATCCAAGTCTTGAGGACGATCAAAAATGGGATGTCTACAGGCACGGTCGGCCCTCAATGAGGCACGTCTGGGCCTCAATGTGATCCTCCAGTTTCCTTGCTTTAAACTCAGCACAGGGTGGCCCAATGTGTAAAAATGGATTTCCGGGGTATAAACAATGGGAGTATAGAAGGTTTGGGATTGTTTCGGAGCTTAAACATAGTCCCTTTGTTGAGACCTCGAACCACGCACAACACCACTTTCATCATCAAGTGTACTGGGCAAAGCGCTCGAGCCTTGGGAGCGGTCAAAAATGGGGTGTCTATAGTTGCCCCTCTTTGACAGAGCTCAAAGTCATAAAGTGACGTGAGTGAATGTCAAAGCCCAAAGACGACCCATTTGACAAGGCCGCAAGGCTTGGGCAAGAAATCAAGACATAAATACGAAGATTGAACTCGAGGGCAAAATGCAAACAAAATGCAACAAATAACTTATGATCATGCAATGAAACAATGCAATGAATCATTCGAATGTAAATGAAGCAATGAAACAACGTTACAATCTAAACAAGAACGCAGTTTTGAACGAAAGCATAAATCAAAGCAAAATAAACCCCGCCGTGTCTCACTTGGAAAGAAGCGGATAAACAGACACGTCCCACATGGAAAGGACAAAGAAAGCACAAACCAAACTACGTCTCACATAGAAAGGATGTAAGAAAATGCAGACCTAACTACGCCTGGCGTAGGAAGGGTAAAGGGTGATGTAACCATTGAGCGCACCTAAGGTTTTCAACCAAGGTTCTAATGCGTCGCACGCGAGAGGAAGAAAGATTGGTGTGAACGAACAATTGCACCTGCCGTTTTTAACCAATATAAACAATCCTAACACGTCTCATACGATAGGAGAAAAAGTGGTGTGAACAAACAGGCGCACTTGCTATTTTTAATCGAGACAAACAATCCTCACGCGTCGCACGCGAGAGGAGGAAAGGTGGTGTGAACACCAGGACACACCTGTTGTTTTTAACCGAGCTAAACAATCCTCACGCGTCGCACGCAAGAGGAGGAAAGGTTGGTGTGAATGAACAGGCACACCTGCTGTTTTTAACCAAGGTAAACAATCCTCACCCGTCATATGCGAGAGTAGGAAAGGTGGTGTGAACACCGGGACACGCCCATTGTTTTTAACCAACGTAAACAATCCTCAAGCGTCGCATGCGAGAGGAGGAAAGGTTGGTGTGAACGAATAGGCGCACTTGCCGTTTTTAATCGAGATAAGCAATCCTAACGCGTCGCATGCGAGATGAGGAAAGGTTGGTGTGAACGAACAGGCGCACCTGCCGTTTTTAACCGAGATGACCAATCTGTAGATGCGCCCTCCGGGGGCCTCATGCTACTACAGTTCGGACTCAAATGTCACGGTTCTTAATCTGATCCCACAATGTGCGATGTGAGATTGATAAATCACCAAAGAGTCCAAATCCGGCAAATCATTTTGGAAAACTGATTTTTGTAAAGAAGTGCCAAACATGGATTGCTTTGCCAGATACAGAGTCGCCACCTAAATATTTTGTTTTGGGGAAATTTAGGAAATCCTGACTCGTGCCTAAGGCCACGTGTCTGTCATCACCAAAGTTGCCTCGGCTCGAGAACTTTGGTACGATTGGGGAAGGTCATCTATGAGCACCCCCGCTCGCCCGATCCGAAGATCGGCCTGTACTAAGCATGATATCGAGTTTTTGAAAACACATGCGTTCTTATTCCGATTATTAGCTAGAATTTACTATGTGATGCGTACAACACACAAGTATAGACTAGATCGCCTAACTTGGAACAAAGCATCGCATATCCCTTTGTTTGGAAATGGTTTTGAATTTTGCTACTCGCAAGTAGGCTAAAACATGGATTTCGATGAATTATTCCAATTCAAGCAATCCAACCTTCACCCATAGGCATTCAGGCAGTTATATCACATAAGCAATTAGCCTCATGGTAAGCATGCTGACATGTCAACACTTACACACATGCAAGATGCTAAAGCATAAACACTCACAGTATACTCCCAGACAAAACAAAGAACTAGTTAGAAATCATGCATGATCCTAGTTCATGTTAAGATCGCTAATGTAACACATGCAAAATGCAACTAGAATAGGCTCGGCTAATCTAATAATGGCATGTGAAATGTGGCAACTCGATACACGTATTCAAGTTGGAATTGAAGTACTATGCAATTAGTATGATGCGCTGAGACCGGTGCATGCAATACAAATGAATGAATGCAAACATGCACAACATAAGGTATGCTAAATCAAATATGCCCTAAAGCTAACCATCATAAGCGGTTAAATAAAAGGGAGAAAGAAGTGGGGGTTGGAAGACATGCATCGCACACACGCACGCTTATTACACAATTGCGCCCTCTTGACGGAGGGTCTGAAAGAATAATACAAATTAATTAACTAACAAGCTAATTAAATATTACAAAGTACTTACTTAATTAAATGAATTATTTAAGCTAAGAAAGCAGTAAAGAGGCCTCGGGAAGAGGGATGAATGCATGCACGCTCGGCTCTGCTCGGAAATCTATCACCATGCTCATGCTGCCTCTGTTTACACTGTTTTGCTCCTCTGAAAACTGCACAAGTCTCAAGGATACTTCTGAACCACTCCCTGAGTGTTATGGGAGGTCACCAGCTAAAAGATAGGACCATCGGCCAAGGTAAACTGGTCAATGACCAAAAGTGGGGCCATCAGCCAACAATACATAGCTGGCCGGCACTGAAAATGGTCGACCGACCATCTCTTCCTGAAGAATGCTGTGTTGCTGCAGCAGAGGACAAACAAGGCATGGCAATGCATTTTCAAAGCAATATTTGCACCACCACCCTCCTTATCATGTCTAAGACTCAAAGGAGCATGGTCCTCGACCCTTGGGCCACCAATCACGCATTTCGATGCATGATGGCCAAAGAGGCCAAGTGTGCAACTTCAATATTAAATGAAATGCATATAAACACATAAAGGGGCCCCAAGCCTCTATCATGATTGATCAAGAGGCAAGGGATGCATGTTCAAAGCTATGCAACCTAGACATGCGAGCATACTAGTGCAAAATGAGCATACAAGCAACAATGTTACACAAGGCAATTAGTATGTGACAATATGCAAGAACAAGCATGCAAGCAAGCATGTAACTTCATTCAATCATGTAACAACATGTGAGGCAAACATGTAACAACATGTTAAGCAACGTAAAACCAAAAGAATGCATGCCAAATGCACTACCACTTAAGCATGCAACAACATATTAATAGGCCAAGTATGTAACAACATGCAAGGTAAGCATCCAACAACATGCAAACGATGGACTTAAACCAATATGGGCAGCTCTCAAATAGGCCCAAATCAGTGGCCAAAGTTAAGAATTGAAGGCATGAAAATGCAAAACAATCATGCACATATGAGTGGTCCAACACTTAAGCAACTCTGCACAATCCTCAAGCATGAGCAAGATGTGATAGATATGAGAGTATGATAATGCATTAAGCTTTGAATATACGTGAGGAATGATGCCAAATCAACCAAATAAAGCAAGCAAAGCATGCGAAAAAAAAGGTCCAAGGCCTAAGGCTAACCAAAAGGGTCAAATCATGGCCATACAAGGCAAGTCCCAAAGGGTCAAAGGGACTCAAAACAGTCCCAATGCAGGCCAAGACAAGGCCAAAAACACACTTAGATGGCATCCGAATGGCCTAAACATGGAAGCACACGCAATGATCCATTCAAGAAGCATAAGACCACAACTCTTTAAGGCATTAAAGGAGTGATGAAAGCAAATATTCAAGCATGAAACATGGACCGAAATAGTACAACAAATGATGCCAAATCATTGAAATTGTCCAAGTAATGCATGCTAAAAGCTTGGACACCCGAAGCCAACAAGCTAGAATACATGGTAGCTATACAAAGCAATGCAAGCATAACCAAAACAATGAAAAACAGAGCTTAAGCATGCTACAACAAGGCTAAAAGATTCATGGAGTTGAGCCAAATTCATGTTAAAAACACATGTTACAACATGATGCATGTTAAGGCCAAATCATGGGATTACAAGACAAGTGTATGAAGCATACAAGACATGTCTAAACCAACTCAAAACAGAGGTGTATCATGGAAAAACAAAGCCTAATACATACTGAAATGAAGCTAAAACAAGTCAAACACATGCTACCACATAAGCCATTTATGCAAGCATTAAAGAAAACAAGGAGAGGGGATGACCCTCTCCTATTTAGGACCTCAAAACACCATCCCCACCACTGAAATCCCTCTGGTTTTCAGTGGTGAGAAGGCCAATACAAGGTGGTCCCGGAGCTCACAAAGAAGGGCACAAAAAAGAGGCCAAACAAGGCCTAAGAGGAGGTAAACAACCCCAAACACCAAAGTGATCTTAAACAACTATTTTAAGCACTTAAAAACAGAACTTTTATCAATTATAAGTTAATCTTAAAAGCAGATGCAAGATAGGCTAAAAGCTTGTGCAAAAATGGAGAATAAAGAGGGTAGTTTCTCACCCTTGAAGAACCTCTTCAAGAACACCACTAGCACCTTCCTTGGATCAAAACTAGCCCAAGAACCCTAACAACAACTCCTTAGAGCCTCAGCAACCAAGGATGGTGTAATGCTAGGTGTTTGTGTGCAATAGTGTGAACAAAACACCCTTTAGAGCACAAAACACACACACAAATGTAAAGAAAGGGAACTATAGAGATAGATAGATACAAATTCTCTAACCTAAAATTCCAAAACCTCTGAGAAGGGAGGAGGGCCTCCCTTCTTATAGGAATTCAATTCCTAAGCTTCTTGGAGAAGTTAACACAAGGGAGCAAATCCCTCCATACACGTGTATGGAGGGGGTGTAATGTGGATGCCAGCTGTGACAATTGGCATAAAATATCTGCCAAAAGCAGATGGAAAGGGGGCGACCAGCAGAAATGGCCGATTGATCAACAAAGGTGGCCGACTGACCAACAAATATGCCGACCGACCACAACCTTTGGCCGATGGCAAGAAAAAAGGGCCGGTGGCATCATGTCTTAGCCGGTGGGTTGAAGGGATGGCCAACAAGCCACCCTCTTCCCTTAAAAATAGAAATACAAGTGTTTGGTCCACAACCAAGCACAAAACAGTCAAGTTGAGAGATCTTGAGGCGAGGCGCGCGGCTGAGACCTCTGAGAACTCAAAATGAACACGAACATGGATGATCACCGAGTGTTCAAAAGGTGACGTCCAAGTCTTGAGGACGGTCAAAAATGGGGTTTCTACACAATCCTAACGTATCGCATGCGAGAGGAGGAAATCAGAATAAAGCATAACCAGCCGAAGTCAAAAGTAGGTAAACTCTGAAGTGAAATTTCTCATTTCGTAGAAGGCCTCAGAGAACGCAGTCCATGGAGATAATTCAAAACAAGACTCAACGCATAAACGTGAATTAGAAGTAAACACGTATTCTACACAAAGGCACGTAAGATCAAAACAATCAAAGCAATGTAGTAAAGCGAAAGCCAATTTGCCAATGTGTTAAAACAATGGGCTTTAATTTGATCACAACACACTGCATTCCAATTTGATGGTAAAATGGATGATGATTTTACTGTGGCATGAATGATTTTATCTGGAACTCCTTTGAATGAACCGTACATACAATATTGTTTGTTTACGACATAACAGAACAAATTACGATTCTGGCAAAACAATTTAAAACCTAATGGAACAGTCTAAACAAATTAAAAGTTTGAAACAAAACAAATCAAATTCTAAGTTTAAACTATCAGTTAAACAAATGAGTTTAAACAAATTAAATCAAGTAAATCAAATTATGCATTCACACAATAAAATAAAACAAAATGAACAGAATTCCTCTCTTTTCCTTTCCTTCTCATTTTTATATTTTGCTTTATTTTTTCTTCTTTCCTTATCTTCTTCTTCTTCTTCTTCTTCTTCTTCTTTTTTTTTTTTTTTTTTTTTTTTCAGATCAAAGCTCCATAATACAAGAAATAAAAAAGAACAAAATTGAATGAATTCACACTGAAGACCGGCAGGGCATCAAAACAGCCGGTTAGGCTTCGATAGCGGTAGGGGCAGTTTCGTGCATTCTGCGAGCCAAGCATGTTTTAAACAAACTCAAACCCTTATTTTCTCACACCCTCTCGTCTGAAACTCCTTCTCCTCTCCCTCTAACCTCTCTCTCTCTCTAGATTTCCCCTTTCCTTGAATTACCCAACAATCCTCACAATTTTTTCTTTGAAACCTTTCCCCTCCTCTATATTTTGAACCGAACAAAACTTGATTTGGTGGAGTTTAAGCTTTTCCCTTGGTTTTTCTCACATTTGCCCACGCTTTCCTTCTATCCCCTTTGATTTTCCACAATTTCTTCACTTCCTCTCTCCTAGGGTTTGAAATTTGGGATTTCTACCCATTTTCACTCACCCCTTTCACTTTTTCTTCACTCTTCTCTACTTTTCTCTATAGCTAATGATAAGGTTCCCATCCTGGACCCTTCCATTGTTATTGGGGCCGTCTTAGGCGCAGATATAGAGGCCGAGGACGCTCCCTCGTTGCCACCCCTTGTTGATAGGCCATTTGATGCGGCCACCTACCGACCACGTACACATGCTCCGCCCCCAGGCGGTATTTTGAGATTTGAGGGCCACATCCCAAGAATAGACGAGGACATCTTGCTGCGAGAACCCGTAGAGCACTTGTTCGTCGATGCCTCCACGGTAAGCAACTTTCCTTTTGCTTTGATACATTGTTGAATCTCACAAGTAGACCACTAGTTAATGCTTCATACACTCTCCATTTACAGGTGATAACTAGGAGGATTGGCAACTATGGATCCATATCCGGCCCCCGGCACTAGTATGAGCGACTTCCCACAGAGGTTCGCACACTAGTTGATGTTGTCGGCTTTGGGCCATTATGTTCAAGGCTCATACGGAGAAGGGCTGAGTCGTTGCTGTACGGGGCTCTTGTAGAGAGAAGGGGGGACACTATGGATTCATTCCACTTCTAAGGTGGGACACTATGGATTCGTTCCACTTCTCATCAATCAGGGAGCTAACTCTGATCCCGTACGATTTCTCGATGCTCACTAGCCTATTGGTCGGGGTTAGCGGCCCGATCCCATGTGATCCTGACATGACATAGTGGAGAGCCGCACCGCGTCAGCTTCTCGGGGCGATCCCAGACATCACCAGTCACGGGATGGTGAGGTATAATTGGTTTTATGATCACTTATATGATTCTCAACTCGCTACTCCAGATGAGGTCGCCCAGTACACCCACAGCTTCCTCATGTATCTCCTTGGTACTACCCTGTTTGCGAACAGGGAAAATACCGTAGGGTTATATCTTTTGGGGGCACTGGTGCACCTACCACAAGTGACAAAATACGACTGGAGTGGCGCCGGCTTGGCCACTTTATACTGCTATATGAGCTCTGTATCCTGCCGAAAGGTGGATTCACTTCGCAGCTACTGGAGGGTTTCGGAGGTATACCTCACACTTACCTTTTCTGTGCATTCTGTTCAATTCTGTATTTCCTACTCATCTCTGCTTTGCATTTCCTGTATATTCTGCTCATTTACCTCATCCATCATTTTTTGCTTGCAGCTATGGGTTTACATATACTTCACTTCTCTAGCTCCGGTCCCGGTGAGGCTAATTGAGTTGTCAGTACCCCACTTCCGGTACTATATCTCCTGATTCGAGCGACGCTATCGCGTAGACCGAGGCTTTCCCTACTTTCGCCATTTCTTTGACACCATCACGGCGGATCAAGTAACAAAATACTAGTATTTACGTTCCCCTACTACTATTATCCTCAGATTGTACTATTTTCATACTACACTGTCAATCTCATACTGTTGCTTCTTATACTACTTTGATCTTTGCCATCTGACATCTGCTTTCATAGGTTAACTGGCATCCTTCGGCAGGTATCCCTTAAGTAGTGAGGACGACCTATGTTGCTACATGGTACACCTCCACCATGCGGATTCTGTTTGAGGGCCCCTTCCAAGCTTATTACCTAGGGAAGAGGTTCATCCGCCAAACACGAGGCATAGCGGATCTGGACATTCCACATCCTCCTCCTCCTCCTCCAAGTATGAGGGTAGTTAATGAGCTTCACAACGGTCCTCAAATCGGCCTCCTGATGTTGGGAGATGATGGAGATCGACATCATGAGCCCGGCGACTTCACCACTTTCTTGCAGACTCGAGTGATGGCACTTCTTACCGCAAGCGTGGCCCGCGCTATTCTAGAGGTTATTGTTGCTGCTGCTGCTGCTGCCACCGGAGGAGTTCCAGCTACAGTTCCCATTCCTGGGTTTCCGGTGATTCCTACGGAGGTCGTATACATGCGGCCAAACGAGGTGATTGAACAGATCCCCCTTAAGCACATTGATGAGAGGGATCGCCGGTTGGTGCTTGCTCCTGCCATTGAGCAAGTACACACTCATTCATGTTTCTGCCTATTGTGTTACTTTATGTTTTTACTGTCCTCTATTATTTCTGCTCATTGTACACTGTACACTATTATTTATGTTCACTGTTCTTCACATGCTTTTCCTTTTGTAGATACCCAGGGCATATGCTGACGACCTCCTCCAGACGATTGATCGATTGCTTTTGATGGTGCGGAGAAGGCAGACTGCTTTGGCCACTCATGGGATTGAGGTATGCTGTTACGCCTAGTTTACAGTCCTGACAGTCTTGCTCACAACTTTATTGGTCACTTTTGATATCTGTGTTTTCTCTCTCTTTCTCTTTTTCGCTTGAGCCAGCACCAGTTGCACCTGCAGGACCTCCTCCAGCTAGTAGATGAAGATAGGGCCCAGTGAGGGGCAAGGGAGGAGTTGATCGGGGGAGAGGCAGAGTGAGGCAGCACTCACCTCCAAAGGAGTCCTTTGTGGAGTATATATCTTCTAAGGAGGAGAGTGAGGCAATTGACACGCAGTCTAGTAGTCCTAGTGATGACAGCGATGGGCCTCCTCCGCAGCCGAGGAGGAAGAGAGCGAAGATGGGTTGCTGATGATGGGGATGATTTTTTTTGTTTTTGTTTTTTTATTTTTATTTTTGTTTTGTTTTTGCTTTATAGTTAAAGACTAACTTCAAATAGACCCTTTTGTTTTTGAAGGATTTTTTTTGTTTTACTGCTTTGTAAAACAATGATCGAGGTTGGACCCGCTAGTTTATAAAAGACAAATTTTTGAATGATCTCCTTGCATACGTGATGAATGGCATGTAATGAATGGCGTAACCTTTGCATGGTAACCTCGCACAAGACTTAAAACAATGAATATATGCTCTTACATTCATTCTTGAGTCGGATAGCCACCCACAACCGGACAAAATGTAAAATATAACTTGATAACAGAAAAAAAAAAAAAAATGAAAACAACTTGAAAAATGCTAAAAAACATTTGGTACAAACAAAACAAGACTCAAAACACAACCGTGGTATGCCAGGGCAAAGGCCAGCTTTTCCTGCAACTGCACTGATCTGAGCCACCATTTAGACCTGGTTGGGCCTAAATTGGCACGGCCGGGCTTCATTGAAATGTGAGCTTAGTCAATGTTGCGCAGCTATCAGGCACTGCTCATTTTCATCCTCTATAAATGGTGCTCCCATGCTGTTTTCTGGCAAAATAGCAAGTCTTTGGTATTTTGCTCTCAAGATGGAAACATCGTGCAACAATAGGCTCCGAGACTGGATAGCCACTTTAGATAGCTCAAAAAAAGGTGAGTTTTCGTAGTTTTGGCCTAAACGCCCTTTTTCCTCTAAAACACACTTCTCTTTGTTTTCCATTCCTCCATGTCGCTGTTCGATGTTGGAACCCGATCACTCATGTATTTTAATTCAGATCACAAGAGGTGTGTCTGACACTTGAGGAATTTCGAGCTTTAATGGAGTCTTGGCATGATGAAGAAATCATACTGTAGCCCCGTTTTGGCCACGCCCAAGCTTTGGGATGGATGTGTGGGTTAACATTACACAAGGCTCGATCCTTGGCACATGATGGGGAACTAGACATCCCCGATTTAGTTCATCGATTTTTCGCTATTGGAGACAGGAGTGACCTTCTTTGGCGAGGCCACCGGTATCATGCTCTCTATTTATGCCTTCTTGCATAATTCCTCCTTGCCCCTAGTTTCGGCGAAGCTAGCATTCGGTTGATCAAAGTGGCCCAATGTCTGAAAGAGGGTAAGAGTTGCATGGGTTTGGCACTGGCCGAAACCTTGATGGGTTTAGATGCTTTTCGTCGATGAGAGACGACTCGGTTGGCAGGGAGTCTACTACTTCTCCAGGCATTATTTTCCACCCTCCTAATTTATGATTCTCACATTGCTCGACACTCACTCTCTATTTTTCTCTCATTACCTCTTCCTTACTTTTTCTCTCATCGTGCACCTCTCTATTCTTTAATCTCTCTTATTTTTCATCCCTCTTCAGATATGGTTGATGGATAAACTACAAGTATTGGGCCCTTGCCCCAAGTGCTCAACCCGAGCTTACTTCTTTCGCCAACAGCTGGTCGATTTCCCTTTAGAGGGGTTGTGGTGTGACTGGATGTGTAGCCAGTTCGTAGCTAACATAAATTGGCGTTGCCCCTAGCTTATTTTAACTGAGATGAGCTATAGCATGTCCCAACAGTCGGGTGTAAAGTTGATTGGCCTTACATATTGCATATTCTATTTCCCTTTCCGGTTCAAACGCCAGTTTGGGCATGATCATATACGTCCAGATGAGGGAGTGGAATACACAGCTTCATTTCCGGTTCATGCCTCGCACTTGCCCCGGTATCTCGCGGCCTAGAGGATAAGAGAGATTCTGGCCCCTGCCCTTAGTTTCAGTTACACCCTATCTGAGGAGTGTTTAGCTTGGCTCGAAGAGAAGGCAGAGGTTGGGCCATCTTTGGCATAGAGCCATTTAACTTAGCTGTGCCCCTAGTTTTAATGCTTTGATCTTTTTTTTTTTTTTTCAAGTTTCAAGATGTAAAAGCAACTTTGATTTAAATCAAAGAGTTAGAGAATGTACTTGTGTTGAAATCAATAAAATTAAAGTTGTGAGTACTACAAATTTTCCTTTCGGTCCCTAAAATGGTCCAAGTTGTAAAAAGGTAAAATTTTGAACAAAATCAACTTTTATTAAAAAAATTCAAAACAATTTTCGGAAACGATCACCACCTGACACGCATAGAATCAATTCTCAATATGTACAGTTTCGAATCAAAAAAAATCATAACTGCCCCTGATTGCATACCACTGTTGCTCTGTATTGTAACCAACTTTTCTTCCCAAAATGAAGATCAAAACCAAATTAATAGATGATGAACAAAGATGACTTGATCAGGAAAACAGATAGGACAGTTGAGTTGAAGATAGTTACGGCCGAACTTCAAAGTGAAGTTGCCTATGTATCCTAAAAATGGGAATTAGGCCTTACGTAGTTTGGTTAAGATTCACTCGAGTATTAACTCTCTCCTTTTGCACTCTAACTTTTGCCAAAGTCGCCCTTTAGGGTTTTCAACCTTGCAAGCTCAGTTTTTCTTTGTTTCTAATTTTTCATGCTCTAACTTTTGCTTAGGTCTCCCTTTCGGGTTTTCGACCTAGCGAGCCTCTCAGGGGTAATATTTCTTCAACTTGTCTATGTTGCTTGGTTGTGAAAATTCCAAGCCATCTAAGTCCATAAGGATAACCGCCCCTCATGACTAGATAGCTTTGATGATGTAAGGACCAGTCCAATTGGGTTTGAACTTGCCCCAAGGGTCATGGATGGGAGCCCGATTGTCTTTCAGTACTATGTCCCCTTCTTTAAGATTTATGGACTTAACTTTCTTGTTAAAAGCCTTGGCAATTTGACGTTGGTAGCCTTGGACATGATACAATGCCCTTAGTCTTCTATCATCAAACAACATTAACTCCTCAAACCTACTCCGTTGCCAGTCTGCCTCCACTATCTGACACTCAGCCATAACCCGTAGCGACGACACTTCAATTTTGATCGGCAGAACAGCCTCCATCCCGTAAACAAGAGAATAGGAGGTTGCCCTTGTAGATGTTCGGACTGAGGTTCTGTAGTCCCAAAGTGCAAATGGCAGTTTATTTGGCCAATCCCTGTAAGTTTCAACCATCTTCTGCAGAATTCTCTTGATATTTTGTTGGCAGCCTCAACGGCTCCATTAGTCTGCAGCCTGTAGGTTGATGACTTATGGAAAGACACATTATATTTCTCAAGCAAGTCTATCACCTCTTTCTTGAAGTGTGACCCATTATCAGAGATAATCTCATTCGGAACCCCATACCTATAGATGATGTTGTTCTTGATGAACTTAGCCACATGCGACGCTTTTAGTACAGAGTAGGACTGGGCCTCTACCTATTTGGTGAAGTAATCGATCGCTACCAAGATAAATTCATGCCATTTGACCCCTTTGACGTGACTGCACCGATAACATCTATCCCCCAAACAGAGAATGGCCATGGCGAAGTCATGTTGTAGAGCTTTACGGCGGAATATTCATGCAGTTGGCGTGAATCTAGCATTTGTGGCAGTGCCAAACAAAACCAATACAATCCTTTTCCATGGTTGACCAGTAATAGCCTTGTCTAAGGATTTTTCGGGCGAGCATCACACTGTTCATGTGGGCTTCGCACTCTCCCCCGTGAATGGCCTCCATAAGGCGCTTTGATTGCTCTTCCTCAATACATAGTTTATGCATTCCTAGATGGCCTTTTTTGTACAGCTTACCCCCTCAGATGATAAATTGAACGGCCAGACGCCGTATTCCCCTTTTGTCTTTAGCAGTTGCTCCTGGTGGATACACTTCTTTTTCCAAGAAATTCCAACTATCGTAGTACCAGGAGTTCTTGTCTGAAGCCTCATCTATCGTTCCAATAGTTTCATAGGCCGGCGTGTACTTCTATTCAATAATGATCAGACGCATCCTGACTCCCAATGGAATGTCTACCATAGAAGATAGAGTTGCTAGTGCATCAAGGAATCGGTTGTTCTCCCTTAGCAGATGGGTAAACGTTAGCTTTTCAAACCTCAGAATTAGCATATCCAAGACATGATGGTAAACCTTCATTTTCTCCTCTTTAACCCTCCAATCTCCATTAGCTTGAGACACAACCAAATTCGAATCTCCGATGACGTCCAATCTTTTTGCTCCTAGTTCCAAGGCGGCTTCTAAACCAGCAATATACGCCTCATACTTTGCTTCATTGTTGGATACTTTGAACCGGAGTTTGAAGGCTAAGGGTATATGGGAGTCATCGGGTGCTATCAGCAGCACACCGATCCCATAACCGAATTGATTGGCTGCTCTGTCAAAGTACATCATCCACGTTTCCTTCTCTATTTGCAGAATATCTTCATCTGGGAAAAAGTATTCCACTGCTTCATCCCCCTCTACTGGGTGATCTGCAAGGAATTCTGCTACAGCTCTCCTTTTAACTGACTTGCGTGTAACATATTTAAGATCAAATTCGGAGAGAAGAAGCAACCAACAGGCTAGCCTACCTGTAAGCGCTGGTTTCTCAAAGAGATATTTGATGGGATCTAATCTCAAAACTAGGATTACAGAGTGAGCTAACAAGTAGTGCCTCAACTTCTAGGTAGCCCATACCAAGGCTAAGTAAGCTTTCTTGAGGGAAGTGTAACGGGTCTCGTAATCCAGCATTTTCTTGCTCAAGTAGTAAACGGCTTTCTCCACCTTGGCCTCCAACTCCTGAGCTAACATACATCCTATGGTTGAATTCATGACTGACAGGTACAAAATCAACAGTTTTCCCGATTCTGGCAATGATAACACAGGCGAATTTTGCAGGTACTGCTTAACCTGTTCAAAAGCAAATTGACGGCGATCGTCCCATTGAAACTTTTCCCTTTCTTTAGGAGACCAAATAGTGGTTCACAAGTCAAGGTTAAGTTGAAAATAAACCATCTCATGAATTGCACTTTACCCAGAAAGCCGTGTACCTCCTTTTCAGTCCTTGGTGGTGGCATTTCTAAGATGGCCTTGATTTTGGAAAGATCTACCTTAATTCCTCTTTGTGTAATCAGGAATCCCAGCATTTTCCCTATTGTTACGCCGAATGTGCATTTTTGTGGGTTCAACCTCAATTTATACTCTCTGATCCACTGGAAGAATTTCTTCAAGACAGTGTAGTGGCCCTCTTGATATTTGGACTTGATAATCATATCATCCACATACACCTCAACCTTTTTGTGGATCATGTCATGTAGAATGGTGGTTGCAGCCCTTCGATAAGTTGCCCCAGCATTCTTCAAACCAAACAGCATGACTCAATAGCAGTAGGTGCCCCACGGAGTAGTGAAAGCGGTCTTCTCCCTATCCTTGGGTGCCATCAGAATCTGGTTATACTCGGAAAATCCATCCATGAACGAGAGCAATGCATGGCCCGTGGTGAAGTCTACCAACTCATCAATAGACAGTAGTGGAGAATCATCCTTCAGACTAGCCTTATTCAGATCCCTGAAGTCAACATGGACTCTGATTCTGCCATCCTTATTTGGGACTCGAACAATATTGGCCAACCACATTGGATACTCAGCTACAAGCAAGAACCCTGCCTTAATCTGTTTGGTAACTTCTTCCTTGATCTTCGAAGCCCAATCTGGGCGAACTCTGCACAACTTTTGCTTAACTGGCCTGGCCTGGCCTCAGGGTCAAGAGGGATCCAGTGCTATACAATCTCAATGTCTTCGTAGGACCACACGAAAACATCTTTGAAATTTTTTAATAAAGCGATTAAACGCTTGCATTCCTTTGAAGAAAGCATGGACCCAATCTAGACCAAGCGAAGATCTTTGTCAGTACTCACGTGAATTGATATGATTTCATCTGTACAGGGCTTAACATGCCTCTCCTCCTCATGATCAATCAAATTTTTCAAAACCCGGGGAATTTCTTCCTCTTTGTTTATGTCAAAATTTTGAAAATTAAGATCAGTACAACAAACCAAAGGCATAGAGAAGTAGGCAAAGTCCACAGCATTCCCATTCAAAAAGTCTGGATCTTCGGTTACAGTAGACTCGAAAGAAAAGCTAAAAGACGACCTGGACAGGACTTTGGTATCCGGGTTACCACTCCCAGAAGTACTAGACTCAAAGGAACTCGAATCTGAGTCTGACTCCACAGACTCAGGGGAATCAGATTCGGACTCACTATCTGATCCAGAACTGTTGATGATGCCTTGTTCAAACTTCCAGACCAAGCATGGAGCCTCATATGCATCCATGATAAGATTAGAGAAATCCGCTGCTAGGTTATCCCCGATCATTGAGATAGTAAAACTATCCCCCAAGTTGGTGGTCTCAGCTCCAGCAGTAGAACTTGTCAGTATGTCAGCTAGCGCTTTTCCCAACAGCTCTTCCTCTTCAATGTCCAGACTTGCAGTCCCGTCTTGATTTGTGCTAGGGCTCAAGTCTACTTGTTCATCCTCCTCTCCTGGTAACTGGTGTCTGAAGAAGATCTCGAACCCCGGATACCTTGCTTTTGTTTCCCAGTCATACTAGGGCTCTGGGAATCCATAAAAGGGGAAGTCTTCCCCTTGGCGGACAAAATGTCCGTTCAAGGTCCCCTGTACTGGTTTGTAGACTAACTCCTACTACCTCCCAATCCTCTTTGCTTTCAGCCTTTCTCTCAACTCCTTCCCTTTTCTTTGCCAATTTGCAGCGGTAGGTTTGTATCCCAGCCCGAAAGCGTGGGGATTGTGACTCATCTCCTTAGCAATAGTAACTCCCTGCCTTCTACTTTGTCCTAGTCCTAATCCGAGCATATGCCTCTGTTTGTTCATCATGTAGATAAATTGCGCACTTACGTAGTTCCCATCACCTTCCGCCATGATGGTTTGGACTAACCGGGCTTCTGCCAAAGAGAAGCCAAAAAGGAATCTGTCTTCTTTCCCATGTATGATTTTCAATAATGGTGCAGTGGTTCCCTAGGGAGGATGGATCGCAGAATTACTGTACACAGTGGCAATCCCGCCTTTGAAGGGGTACTTCACTAACTGATGGATTGTTGATGATACAGCCTTCATCTGATGTAGCCAGGGCCTTCCCAGTAATAGATTAAAAGTGATCGGAATAGCCATGACATGGAATTCCACCTCATGCTCAGACGAGCCGATTAGGATATGGCTCTTGAACATTCCCATAACATCCCTGCTTGTATTGTCATAAGCCCAGATGGCCTAAGTCATAGGTGTAAAGTCAATCGGCCTTAAACCAATGGCATAGGAAGTCCTCATTGGAGATACATTGATCGCTGATCCGGTATCTACTAACACCACCGGAATCCACTTATTTTGACTTTCTAGGGTTACATGTAAGGGACGGTTGTGGTTGGCACCCTTAGGTGGTAACTTCTTATCTATAAAAGATATCACTGGCGTAACGTCCCCAAATGTTACCAACGATACCAATTGGTCCACAGTGGTATTGATGGGCAGTTTGGTCCGGTTCATTGCCTCTAACAATGCTTGCCTATGCTCCCGAGATGCCATTATCAACCCCTAGATTTATATGCCAGCCTGAATCTTCTTGAGAAGACCAGGTTTTCCTCAAGATCCTTCTCTTTTGATCTCTCAGCCTCTTTTTCAGAGGTCTCTGGCTGGTCTAATGCTACGAGTTTGAAGTACCGACCACTTCAGGTCATATGATTAATCTCGTCAGTATACCAGGTGTCATCTGGGGTGTCAGATTTCCACCATTCGTCAGTGTACGCATGACTTAGGTCGTTGTCTTCCCACCACTCTCTTGCAGTCACGGCCGGGCTAGCATCAGGTTCTATCTAGAGCAAGGTACCTCTTTTCCATTAATAGTTTGAGGCCACGGGCTGGGCTCATATGGAGGGGAGTAAAAACTCTTCGGTTCCGGGGTGGGCCGGTGTTTTGTGAAGGTTGTGAGGTTGTGGCAGTAGCAAAGGGATCAGCCATCTTGGCCGTTGAAACAGTAATACTAACATCCGCAGGTCGTGGAATAGTGTTATTGCTAGCATTGGTATTCTGAGAGCATGGCCTTCTTACGGGTTCGCTTGTTCTATGGACAATACCCTTTTTGAATGCATTCTCAATTTGGACCCCCAACTCGTACAAGGAAGCAAATGTGGACAACAGTGCCACTATCATTCTCTACAGCATGTCTGGCTCAAGGTTCTGGACCACCAGCTTGACTTGCTCTCTTTCGACAGGTCTATTTGTCATTCAGGCTACCTTGGCTCTCTACTGGGTGACAAAATCGATGAATGATTCTTTGGGGTTCTGGGTAGTAGCCTCCAGCTTGCTAATGGTTTACCTCTATCTGGGTGTTATATGAATACTGGTTGACAAATGCCTTAGATAGCTCCTCCCACTTCCGCTTTGTTGAGTCTTCTAATTTGGTGTACCAAATAGCCGCCACATCAAACAAGGTTCTCCCAAATAAAGAAAGCTTTTGTGCTCTAGACAAACCCATAGCCCTCAATACATCTAAAAACAACCAGACATTCATAATCGAATCCCCACTCCCATCGAATTTGTCTATGTAGGGCATCTTAAATTTCTTCAGTAATCTAACGAAGCCTCAGTGTACCCGTCTTCAATATCCAGAGTAGAGTTGAAGCCCTAGGATTTCTTCAATGCTTTCTCCAATCTAGCAATCTTAATCAACGTCGGATCAATTTCATTGATATCAAAAGGAAAAATTCATATGAGGGGTTGAATCGGAAACCGATCAGCTAGAGCTAGGGAAAACATATCCTGAGTATCTGGGACTGGTAGATTTTCAACCGGTGGGGGTGGATCAAGATTTGGCTGAGCAGGAGAAATCGGATGCACGGTTGATGCTGATGCCCCAGATGTACGTCATAGATCAGCGATAATTTCATCCTATGCAGCCATCATTTGGTTTATAGTATCCATAGTCCTTTGGAAAGCCGCCATCATGGCAGCAAATTCCTCCGTGTTCTGTGCTATATTGCGTGCCATTGCTGGTCTGGGTGAACTAGATACTGGTGAACTGATTGAGTGAGAACGGATAAGTGTTTGTAGAGTGCTTTGTACTGGTGCTACTAACTGTTTGTTCTTTTTTTGTCAGGTGACTGACAGAAGTGAGACTAACACTGGCTGGCCACCAACAAGGTCTTGAGCTTTGCAAAGCCTACCAAAACAAGTCCACACAACTTGGGGAATATCAGGTCTTTTTGAAGCTATGATGGTAAACTACCTAGCAAAAAGAAAGAAAGAAAAACATAATGAAAATCGGACAGCACTTCGGCCCCAATTCACAACAGTCATAACACACAGCTAAACTGTAATCCCCACTGAATTTTGTTCTCAAACTCATACTGATATGAACCATCCTGTATAGTCAAAAGCACATACCAAGTAAAAGAACCAAAACACCCCTATAAAGGGGGTAAGGTTACCCTGTCCTAGATTTTGACATGATCTGGGCTGTACTATTTCAAACAACAAGTTTCACAACATCCTGCAAATGGGTGGCATCCTGTCCTAACTTGGAATAGTCGCTATAGCT
This sequence comes from Camellia japonica, assembly GCA_030407325.1. Classification (NCBI taxonomy): domain Eukaryota; kingdom Viridiplantae; phylum Streptophyta; class Magnoliopsida; order Ericales; family Theaceae; genus Camellia; species Camellia japonica. The sequence continues at coordinate 31,143,358 of JAPPVO010000036.1, read as the reverse complement.
TCACTATATGTAACTAGGTCAAATGGTCGAAAGGGTACCTCAGCAAGATTACCTAATATACCTCTCACACCTAACATCGAGAAGTGAAAGGTGGATCAAGCGATACAGCGGTAATCCAGATCCAAGGGTTATGTTTCCAACATGGCAGAGCCCATGACTGGTCAGCCTTTTTGCAAGCCTTTTGGGCAAACCTCTGGCAAACCGTCCAGGAATAGCAGATGAAAAACACAGTGACTTAAAGTAACCATGCAAATGCAATGCAAAGAACATATAAGTGTAGATAAAATTTCACATCATAAGTTTCAAGTCAAGTTCTCTAAATCCCCAGCAAAGTCACCAGAAACTGTGGCTCGACTTTTCACACTCCTTTTGGAAGAAGACTAGCCCCACAATTCGAATTCCCGTGGTTCTGAATCTGATTCCACAAAGTGCAATGTGAAACAGTGAAAACACAAAAGAGTCTAAATCCGGCAATTCTTTTGGAAAATCAATTGTTTGAATCAAATCCCAAAAATGGACTGCTCTGCCAGATTTTCGAGTTGCCACCCAAATATTTTTGGGAAATTTAGGAGACCCGAGACTCGTGCCAAAGGCCACTTATCCGTCATCACCAAAGTGTCTAAGCTCAGGAATTTAGGTACGAGAGGGGAAGGTCATAAATTGAGCACCCCACTCGCCCGATCAAAGGTCGCCCTCTATAATCATGACGTGATTTTTATTTACATTATATGCTCTTATTCCAGTTTATTAGCTATTTTTACTATGTGATGCATACACAAGTATAGACTAATTTTGTAGAAGTTGAACATTTGATTTCATGTTTGTTTTTTGAAAAGAATTTGTGAATATGCCACTTGAAAAAGTGGGCTTAAATCTACATTAATCAAATTGTCCTAATTCAAGAAATTAGCCTTCATCCACAAGCATTCTATAACGCCCCAACCCTTCACATATCATCGATATTGTCCGCTTTAGGCCACGCCCGCACGGATTTGTTCTTCCCAGTGGGTCACCCATCCCAGAACTACTCCAGCCTAAGTACGCTTAACTGGGGAGTTCTAATAGGGATCTCACCACCCGGGAAAAGGCCTCGATGCTATATAAAGGTCCAGGTTTTTACTTTTATAGCCCAGGAACTCCCCCTCCATTCCCAATGTGGGACACCGGGGCCTTACAATCCACCCCCCATAAGGCTGCACGTCCCCGTGCAGTAGCCTGCCAGCTTGCAAGCCCGCCCACATACACCGAGAGACGCCAGGGGCCCACACTCGGTACTCCAGAGAGTCGGCTCTGATACCATTTGTAACGCCCCAACCCTTCACATATCCTCAATATTGTCTGCTTTAGGCCACGCCCGCACAGATTTGTTCTTCCAATGGGTCACCCATCCCAAAACTACTCCAGCCTAAGCACGCTTAACTGGGGAGTTCTAATATGGATCTCACCACCTGGGAAAAGGCCTCGATGCTATATAAGGGTCCAGGTTTTTACTTTTATAGCCCAGGAACTCCCCCTCCATTCCCGATGTGGGACACCGGGGCCTTACACATTCAAACAGTTATATCATTTAAGCAATTAGCCTCATGGAAGTATGCTTTGACATGGTAACACAAACATTCGATGCGAGATACTAAAACTCAAAATTGCTCACCTAGTACTCCGAGCCAAAACAAAGCAAAATAATTAGAAAATATGCATGCTCTTAACTAATGCAATATGACTAATGCAGTGCATACATTATGTAATTTGTAGGCTCGGCTATGAGCGTGACATATGATTTCATTCAAGACATGAGATAAAGCATGTATTCAAGTAATGAATTTGAACATTGATATTGGGTTAGTATGATGAGCCGAACCTTGGATGCATGAAAGACAATGGATGCAAAGCATAAGAATGCTAATTTTTAAAAATGATGTTCTATTCTAACTATCGTAAGAAAATAAGTAAAAGGGAGAAAGACGTGGGGTTGGAAGACATACAACTTATTACACGTTTGCCCTCGTGCAAAAGGGTGCAAATCAAAGTCCGAATGTCCGAATTAAACTAATTATTACAAAACTGAATGAATAAATAAGCAAAGAATTAATGAGCTATTCTATTACAACAAGGATAATAATAAGAAATAAATTAGCTATTTAAGTTAACTTGCTACAACAATTACAAATAAACAATAATAATAGTTACAACACTAATAATTAACAAGACTAATTATAATAATAATAATAATAAATTGATTACAACAATACTCGGAGCATTAATCTACAACATTGATGTAAGCAAGGATGCACAAGGGTTGCATACACAATGTCCAAGAACTCCTCTGTTTCACCTTCAGCCATTGCCCTCTGTTTTCTAGAAAACATACTGCTGACCAAACATTGATGGCCGGCCGTGCCACAATGACGCCCGGCCGGGCCCCAAAAGGGCCGGCCGTGCCTTAATTTCATGCAAAAACTTGTTTTGTGCTCTAAAGTGAAAACAGTGCAGACAGAGTTATTCTGAACTCTGTTTGTCCCTCTCACACTTCTCTGTCATGGGAAAGCCTCAAGAGAATGTTGGAATCATTTCCAAAACCATCAATGAGCAAGTTGATTGCTTGATGATTTCGAATATAATTTAGAAAAAATTCAATAAATGCAATGAACAACAACCACCCCTCCCTCCTATCATAGAGTGAACTCAAAGAGGGAGGTAGAGACGCTTCAAGGTTCATCAAAACACCATGAATTGATGTATGATGACCTTTGACATGATGGACTCGGCATAACGTCCGGCTGAACCCCTAGCAATATGACCCATTTTCTTTATGTGGGTTGGTTCATTTTAAGCCAAATTCATTAGTCTTTCCATTTTTCAGCCCATTAAGTCCAAGGTGATTGTTATGTCCACTAAAGACTACGTCCACTAAGTGAGAAACATTTCAAACAGGAAGTGATTCTCAACATGAAAAAGAGACTGTGCTGTTGACAATGAACCTCCGTAGAGATTAAGGCATTAAGCACAGATCTCTAGTTCATGTTTTGAATAACCATCAACCGATTGAAACAACTCTCAAATGAAAGAAATAAATGATAAACTAAATAGTAAAATGAGGTTCTTAAACATGGAAATTAGAGAAAGAAAGGCCAAGAACAAAACTTAACAAGCTATATACGAGGACTTGTGAGACAACAAGAAAACTAATGAAAGCATGAATTAATTAAACAACCTAGGATAGCCATAAAACAGCCTCTAAGAGGTAAAAAATAGTGGCTCAAAGTGCATAAAAAGAGCCTACAAAGCTAAACAACAAAGAGAGAAAACAAGGTTAGTAAGTAAGAACAAGGAGGGGTGGCTAACCCCTTCACTTTTGAAACCTCAAAGCATGATTTTTAGCCTCTTTTAAACTCTGAAAAAACAATTTAGAAAGCAAAGAAAAGGGTGCAAAAGCAAGCATTTGAGCTATAGGTAAAGGTGTAAGAAAGAGTGTTAACTCTCTCTACCATTTTGGTAGCTCTCCAAACCCAAGCTATACCTGGAAGAGAATCAAAACAACACAAACATGCAAGAACTTAATAGTAAATGATAGAAATGAAAGCAAGAGAGAAAATAGCAAGCTTATACCTCTTGACAAAGGTAGCTCTTTGTTTGTGAATCAAACTAAGTCCAAACACACTCTCAAGCTTGAATTGTGGTGTTCAAGGCACAACCAAGGTTCCAAGGCAAAGGTGTGAAGGTGTATGTGGTGTATGGATATATGTTCAAGGTTGTAAGCTTGCTCAAAGGTGGCTTACAAAAGAATAAAAAGCTCTCAAGAAGGTGTATAGGCTTTTTAGAAATTCTTCAACCCTCAAAATAGAGATACAACTTCGTTTTTATAGAATTTGAGCAAGAGTCATTAATATCTTCAAAAATGGACAGCTGGCGGGCTCCCGTCCAGAACAATGTTTCTCGTTACTAAGGCACAGTCGGCCATCAATAGCCATGGCCAGCCCTCAATGTGATCCCTTGTTTCCTGCTTCAAACTCAGCACAGGGTGACCCAATGTATAAAAATGGATTTCTGGGGTATAAACAGTGGGAATATAAAAGGTTTGGGATTGTTTCGGAGCTTAAACATAGTCCTTTGTTTAAGGTTCGAGGTCTCAACAAAGGGACGGTGTTTAAGCTCCGAAACAATCCTAAACCTTCTATACTCCCACTGTTTATATCCCAGAAATCCATTTTTATACATTGGGCCACCCTGTGCTGAGTCTGAAGTAGGGAAATAGGGGATCACATTGAGGCCCGGCCATACCTCATTGAGGGCCGACCGTGGCTATTGATGGCCAATCGTGCCTTAGTAGCGAGAAACACTGTTCTGGGAGGGAGCCAGCTAGCTGTCCATTTTTGAAGATATTTATGATCCCACTTGCTCAAATTCTATAAAAACGAAGTTGTATCTCTGTTTTGAGTGTTGAAGAATTTCTAGAAAGCCTATACACCTTCTTGAGAGCTCCTTCTTCTTTTGCAAGAAAACTTTGAGCAAGCTTACAACCTTGAACATATATCCATACACCACATACACCTTCACACCTTTGCCTTGGAACCTTGGTTGAGCCTTGAACACCACAATTCAAGCTTGAGAGTGTGTTTGGACTTAGTTTGATTCACAAACAAAGAGCTACCTTTGTCAAGAGGTATAAGCTTCTATTTTCTCTCTTGCTTTCATTTCTATCATTTACTATCAAGTTCTTTCATGTTTGTGTTGTTTTGATTCTCTTCCAAGTATACCTTGGGTTTAGAGAGCTACCAAAAGGGTAGAGAGAGTTAACACTCTTTCTTACACCTTCACCTACAGCTCAAACGCTTGCTTTTACACCTTTTTCTTTGCTTTCTAAATTGTTTTTCAGAGTTTAAAAGAGGCTAAAAATCATGCTTTGAGGTTTCAAAATTAGAGGGGTTAGCCACCCCTCCTTGTTCTTACTTACTAGCCTTGTTTTCTCTTTTTGTTGTTTAGCTTTGTAGGCTCTTTTCATGCACTTTGAGCCACTATTTTTTTTTACCTCTTAGAGGTTGTTTTTAGGGCTGTCCTAGGTTGTTTAATTAATTCATGCTTTGATTAGTTTTCTTGTTGTCTCACAAGTCCTTGTACATAGCTTGTTGAGTTTTGTTCTTGGCCTTTCTTTCTCTAATTTCCATGTTTAAGAACCTCATTTTAATAATCAATTTATCATCCATTTCTTTCATTTGAGAGTTGTTTCAATCGGTTGACGGTTATTCAAAACATGAACTAGAGATCTATGCTTAATGACTTAATCTCTACGGAGGTTCATTGTCAACGGCATAGTCTCTTTTTCATGTTGAGAATCACTTCCCGTTTGATATGTTTCTCACTTAGTGGACGTAATCTTTAGTGGACGTAAAAATCACCTTGGACTTAATGGGCGGAAGAATGGAAAGGCTAATGAATTTGGCTTAAAATGAACTAACCCACATAAAGAAAATGGGTCATATTGCTTGGGGTTCGACCAGACGTTATGCTGAGTCCATCGTGTCAAGGGTCGTCATACGTCAATTCATGGTGTTTTGATGAACCTTGAAGCGTCTCTACCTCCCTCTTTGAGTTTACTCTATGATAGGAGGGAGGGGTGGTTGTTGTTCATTGCATTTATTGAATTTTGTCTAAATTGTATTTGAAATCATCAAGCAATCAACTTGCTCATTGATGGTTTTGGAAACGATTCCAACCTTCTCTTGAGGCTTTCCCATGACAGAAAGTGTCAGAGGGACAAACAGAGTTCAGAATAACTCTGTCTGCACTGTTTTCACTTCAGAGCACAAAACAAGTTTTTGCATGAAATTAAAGCACGGCCGGGCCTCATTGTGGCACGGTCGGCCATCAATGTTTGGTTGGCAGTATGTTTTGCAAAAAACAAAGGGCAATGGCTGAAGGTGAAACAGAGGAGTTCTTGGACATTGTGCATGCAACCCTTGTGCATCCTTGCTTACATCAATGTTGTAGATTAATGCTCCGAGTATTGTTGTAATTAATTTTTTATTATTATAATTCTTCTTGTTAATTATTAGTGTTGTAACTATTATTATTGTTTATTTGTAATTGTTGTAGCTAGTTAACTTAAATAGCTAGTTTATTTCTTATTATTATCCTTGTTGTAATAGAATAGCTAGTTAATTCTTTGCTTATTTATTCATTCGGTTTTGTAATAATTAGTTTAATTCGGACATTCGGACTTTGATTCGCACCCTCTTGCACGAGGGCAAACATGTAATAAGTTGTATATCTTCCAACCCCACGTCTTTCTCCCTTTTACTTATTTTCTTACGATGGTTGGAATAGAACATCATTTTTAAAACTTAGCATTCTTATGCTTTGCGTCCATTGTCTTGCATACATCCAAGGTTCGGCTCATCATACTAACCCAATATCAATGTTCAAATTCATTACTTGAATACATGCTTTATCTCATGTCTTGAATGAAATCATATGCCATGCTCATAGTCGAGCCTACAAATTACATAATGTATGCGCTGCATTAGTCATATTGCATTAGTTAAGAGCATGCATATTTTCTAATTATTTTGCTTTGTTTTGGCTCGAAGTACTAGGTGAGCAATTTTGAGTTTTAGCATCTTGCATCGAATGTTTGTGTTGCCATGTGAAAGCATACTTCCATGAGGCTAATTGCTTAAATGATATAACTGTTCGAATGCCTGTGGATGAAGGCTAATTGCTTGAATTAGGACAGTTTGATTAATGTACATTTAAGCCCACTTTTTCAAGTGGCATATTCACAAACTCTTTTCAAAAAAATAAACATGAAATCAAATGTTCAATTTTTGCAAAATTAGTCTATACTTGTGTATGCATCACATAGTAAAAATAGCTAATAAACTGGAACAAGAGCATATAATGTAAATAAAAATTACGTCATGATTAGTAGAGGGCGACCTTTGATCGGGAGAGTGGGGTGCTCAATTTATGACCTTCCCCTCTCGTACCTAAATTCCCGAGTCAAGACACTTTGGTGATGACAGATAAGTGGCCTTTGGCACGAGTCTCGGGTTTCCTAAATTTCCCAAAAATATTTAGGTGGCGACTCTGAAATCTAGCAGAGCAGTCCATTTTTGGCATTTGATTCAAACAATTGATTTTCCAAAAGAATTGTCGGATTTGGACTCTTTTGTGTTTTCATTGTTTCACATTGCACTTTGTGGAATCAAATTCAGAACCATGGGAATCCAAATTGTGGAGCTAGTCGTCTTCCGAAAGGAGCGCGAAAAGTCGAGCCATAGTTTCTGGTGACTCTGCTAGAGATTTAGAGAACTTGACTTGAAACTTATGATGTAAAACTTTATCTACACTTATATGTTCTTTGCATTGCATTTGCATGGTTACTTTAAGTCACCGTGTTTTTCATTTGCTATTCTGGACAGTTTGCCGGAGGTTTGCCCAAAAGGCTTGCAAAAAGGTTGACCGATCATGGGCTCTGCCATGTTGGAAACACAACCCTTGGATATGGATTACCGCTATACCGCTTGATCCACCTTTCACTTCTTGGTGTTAGGTGTGAGATGTATATTAGGTAATCTTGCTGAGGTACCCTTTCTACCATTTGACCTAGTTACATATAGTGAAGCAATAGTGACTATTTCAATTAGGACAGGATGCCACCCATTTGCAGGATGTTGTGAAACTCGTTGTTTGAAATAGTACAGCCTAGATCATGTCAAAATCTAGGACAGGGTAACTTTACCCCCTTCATAGGTGTGTTTTGGTTCTTTTACTTGGTATGTGCTTTTGACTATACAGAATAGTTCATATCAGTATGAGTTTGAGAACAAAATTCATTGGGGATTACAGTTCAGCTATGTATTATG